>OX451218.1:24933329-25241532 GCA_949628195.1 Phasia obesa | reverse complement strand
ATATGGACACAAAGTTAAAATTTAAAAAGAATCTATATGACAAAGTTCTCCATAAAAAGTATTTATATTAAAATTTGAATTTAAAGGGTGTCCCAATAGGTGACGTCATTTGATATATATGACCCTATATTTTAAACAGTTATTGATAAACACTTAACAATTAGACAGAATGTCCATTACTATATCCGTTATAATAAGTATAAATATTTAAAATTATAAATTACAGGGTGTCGCAATAGTTTATGTAATTTGATGTATATGACCAAACTTTTAAACCGTTACAGACAGATGGTTGAAATTTACAATTAAACTGTATTGCTACGACCGCTATAACTAGAATAAAATTAGAATTCGGAAATTACAAGGAGTCGCAACAGTTACCGT
Source organism: Phasia obesa (assembly GCA_949628195.1). Lineage (NCBI taxonomy): Eukaryota > Metazoa > Arthropoda > Insecta > Diptera > Tachinidae > Phasia > Phasia obesa. Next base: position 25,241,148 of record OX451218.1, on the reverse strand, counting down.
CTTAAAGAAACACGATTTTAAGTTTGTCTGTTTTGAAGTCGGTTTTTTTTGCTAGAATTATTTAGAAATCGGCTTAAAATTGTTATTTAATTTGGCTTGCAACGGAGCAAATATGCACTACTATTTTTACTCAATGTTTTTTTAGTTCAGACAAAGAAAATGAAGAAAATTTGAGAGACGTATATTTTTTGTTGTGTTTGTAAAAACGATACATTTTTGCTCACATTTGCATTGTATGCACAATATGTACTACACATCGTGAAACCCACTAATGTTTTTACAATATATAAATACATAAATGTTTATGCTCTTATGCAAAAGAAATAAAGTCTACTTGAAGTGTAATTTAAAACAAAATTTTATATAAAATTTGTTTTAAAGTAGTCTTAAAGTATATGAAGGGCATTAGTCTTTTAAAATGTATTTGCTAACAACGTATTTATGTTTGAAAGATGTTATAAAATAAATAAATTAAAAAAATAAATATTTTTTATTGAAAGTCATGGCAAATGGAATGCAACTCTCATGCATGGAATGGTCGGTACCCGTCTATTTGGAGTTACTTGACAGCGTGCAATATAGGCTAAAACTACTACAACGGTCGATTTTTATACGCATATTTGTTAGAGTTTATATTTGTTTGAACTCAAAGGTTTTTTCATCAACATGTTAAAAAAATTCAAAACAGGAACTCAGTGACGTCCTTTGATTTGCAACTTAATTAAAGCGATTTCACGTAATTACTATTAAATATAATTTATTATTATCTCTTGCTATTCAACGACTCAATAAAAGACCCATTTAATTGTAAAACTTCCTTTGTTTGTTGTTTTCATCGCTTTTCTTACTATCACTATGGTGTCATTTAGCAGATTGTTAAAATTTTTCAACACATTGCCTGTGCATCAATTGAATTAATTTCAATAAGATGGAAAATGTCTTAATTTCTCTTGTCTTTGTGGCCAAAAACAGACATTGCCATTTGAACCATCATCATCGTTATTATTTCAGCAACTGTAGTCAGTCGGTTTCATTGCCGTCATTGTCATTTTAACTGTTACTCTGTATTTTGTTGACTGTGTGATTCACAGCATGACGTGCATTTGTAAAATGGTTATTGATGGTATCTAATTTCACAAAAGTGGCAAACAGCAGTTTGTCTCTATGACATTTAAAAAAAGTATTTGCAAATATGACAATCTGCTTGACATATTTTGAAGGATTTAAAAATTTCATTCATTAGAAAATACAAATTTTAAAGAATTTTTTAATATTAACTATTTGTTTAAAATAAATGCTGGAATCTAGATTACGTTCTTTCTAAAATGAACTTAAGGTTCGTTAGGTATGTAGTGTCATCGACTAGTTTATTTACTCTATTTAAGGATCCGTGCCCAAAGGGTAAAAACGTAACCCTATTGTTTTCGCTACAATGTCTGTCCGATCGTCCATCTGTCAGCGCCTTTTATCTGTTGCCGCTATAGCCATAAATACTCACTCTTATAGGGTGTTCCGATAAAGACGTGTTATTCACGTATATAAACAAGTATAAAAAAATCAACCGATAGTAACGTGATTTGCTTGTATATGGCTTAAGGTTCAAACCATAATAGGTAGAATATTGACATTTTCACAGAAGGTGTATAGCTGTGGTAGCTATAGCACTAAAATTTATAGGGTGTTCTAAACACTTAAAAACAATAATTAAAACTATTTTCGCTTTACAAACAAGTATACAAGATTAAATCTAAAAATTAAAGGGTGTTCTGATAGTGACGTAATTTACATGTAGGTTGCACGGGTCGCCGGCTCCGTGTAAGGGGGAAAATCGACTCACTTGGGTCCTTTTGGTCCCGTTGTGACGTAATTTACATGTATATAGCCTAAATGTAACTTAGGCCATTTACATGTATATGGCCTAAGTTTTGAACCATAATAGGTAGACTCTTGAAATTTTTAAGAAGGTGTATAGCTGTGACCTCTATAGTAACAAATACTAACACTTATAGGGTATTCTGAAAGTTACGTGTTATTTACGTTTATGTCTTTATTTCTTGACCTGTATTCGCTTTGTAAGCAAGTAAACTAAATTTAACCTTAAAATTAAATGGTGTTCCGATAGTAACATATATATGGCCTAAGTTTTGAACTATAAAAGTTAGACTCTTGACAACTATAACAAATAATAAAAATTAGCGGGTGTGTCGGAACATCGACGTGATTTGTATGAATATGACCTTATCATTTTTAACTCTTGAAATATTTACATTAGATGTGTTGCCATCGACACTGTAACAATTAAAGGGTGTTTCCCAATAACTTTTTTTACTTATATTGCCTTTTTTTAAACCGCAATAGGTAGGCTGTTCAAATATTCTGTGAAAGTATTATATTTCTTCCAAAGTCGTTATTTTTGAACAGTAATAGGCTGACACTTAAAATGTACAAAGATTATATTTTACAATATCTACTGTAACATCAAGAAACGAAAATAAATTTTATAAAAATAAAAGGGTGTTACCAAGATGGCGCGAATTTGAGCATTTTGCCCTTCTCTTCTAAACGTTATAGGTAGACACTTGATATTTACACAGGGTATTTAGTACTATGCTCTAGTATAAAAAATAATTACAATTTAAAGGGTTCCTCATAAGACGTGAACAAATTAACAACTTGTGTTGAACATACTACATACCTACTTATGTGTTTGCACTTGACTGATTTTTAATTAGTCGGTTTTATTTTGTTTTAGGGCTGATTAACCCATACTACATTACGATTTTAAACAATAAAAATATAAATCAGTGAATTGCGAGTCAGGCTTATAATCGTAGGGTTTCGTACTGCCTTTAAACTTTAAAAGTATAAGTTTCAATGGTTTTCATGTATTGTGTGGCACCCTTTCATTATCTAAAGCGTTTCACCAACGAAACACACTTTAATTTTTTGTTTTGTTTTCGTACTTGTTATATTGGACAAATTTATACATAATCTGTATAGATTTATTCAAAAATAAGGACAAATAATTTTTTTGCTATAATGTACATAATTTTACATGCTAAGTATGTGTAAATTTATGGTAAAAAAACCATAATCGTGAAAAATGCATCACTTTTGGAACACCCTATAAGTTTCAGTATTTATTGTTATAGCGTCTATATCAGTACAACTTGTATGACTGTTCTAAGTGTCTATTTTTTAAGGTTTTAGGGATAAGAGTCGCTGACAGACGGACAGAAATTAAATTATCGGCCCTATTCCCATTGGCGTTGTAGTTTGAAAACGAAATAAAACCGACAATTTGGCATTACGTTGGCGTTGACGACACTCGTCGTAAATAAATCGGTATTCTCTATTTTGAAACGAAGATAGAAACGACAATAAAACAATCGTTCTCTGTCGTCCTCATTGTGTGCAACGAAATTCAAACGACTACAAGAAAAAAAAAAAATAAAATAAGAAAAGTACATTAAGTTCGAAATTTTAGTTTTTTAAATGGAAAAACATCCCGCTTATGCTAAGGGTTTTCGGAAGGGCATAGAACCCTAACATTTAGTGATTTTTGAAGCGAAACTGCCGAGATTGTAAATCCGTTTGGACCTCCAGTTCTTGATGGAGACGGTTGGCATAAAATATGTAAAACTAAATTAGGAAAAAATATCCATTAACATGTTTTTTTTTTTTTAAATAAATCAAGACAAAAAGGAAGTTCTGAATCCATAACAACAGGGGAAGATTGTTATAAACAGGTGCGATTTTCACTATTGAAGGAAGTGTCACAAAAACACAAAAAATTGCAGTGCTACCACACTTTATTAATTTTTCTTTATGTTTTCGATAAATTTCTTCATCGTTTCAACATATTTTAAGAATAAAATAAATAAAAAACGACAACGACATAGAAACGACTATTAAAATTAAAACGCCAACGAGAATAATATACGGCATTACTTAGTCTTACAACATACTACCAACATTACTTTGTGACAACACAACACGATACGGCTTGTATTTGTTGTAATTTTTCTAAATGTCTCTATGAAGGCATTATTGGAATCAAGCGTTATTTAATTTTATTAGATGGCATATCCTTTTTGTAGCCCTTGTAGTTAGGCTAGGGAACGAACCTCTCCTAGTTAAGCAATGGAGATGTATTTGGGCTTTGAAAATTCGCTTCTAGAGCTAAGAGTTATCTATAAACACTCATTTTAGCACAAATAACATTTTAATAGGGGAATGGCGTAATCTTGCCTCTATCATACTTGCGTAAAAACGCTACTCAAAGTAGAAAGATGCAAATAATGCTCAAGTAGCATGTAGCATTTTAAAACACGCATTACATATTGTTAGTGTCAAAAATAAAATTTTTCCCATTTTCTTTAGAAATAAGTTTATAAAAAATATTACTTCAACTCTATTCTGCCTACTTAAAAACAATTCATTTTTATTATTATATGCCTTGAAACGAATTGAAATTCATTCTTAAAAGTAGCATTCAATTCAGCATCCTAAATGAAAAACTATTACTAAAATTAGGTTAAGGTTTACATGTCCTTTTAAATTTTTAAAAGAAGCCGATGAGTTGATTTTTGTCTTTAGATATTTTTGTGACATTTAAGGAATTAAATAAATATTTATTCAAATAATTTCATCGTATCTCTGTTTTACGCAAGTATACTTTCGTATATAAATTAAATTAAATTGATGTCTATTTGCTCTTTCTTATATTTATTTTACCTTATTTTTATCCTTTGGTTATTTATTAGTAAACATGCATGAAATCACATGACAAAACAAATATATCTTTAAGGAAGGATTTATTTAAATTTATGTACTTGAGTAGCTACCACTTAATCCACTGTTGTCTTAAGACTTTAGGTGTCTAGCTATAATAAATTGTGTATGTTTGTGTTATCAAATAAGAACAAAGTCTTGTGGTAAAAAAAAGGAGTATGAAGGCCTTTTTACTCCTTCTTTTGGAGGCACAAGGCCTGCCATTCACATTCCTTTCCTATATCTTTTTTCCACTCTGGCAAGCGTTCCAGACGGTCTTCCGAAAGGCAAACATTTTTTGTACAAGCATATTTTTAATGTTGTTCTAATTTTAAATTTATTTTGAATTGTAATATTTATTTTTTTATTTCATCTTTTTGGGAACCTAACCCTCAACCTACAGGCTTATAGACTACCGCACTACCAATCAGTTTATCGAAGCATCTCAATGGCAAGCAACTCTGAACTAGACAAAGTGGGTACCGTGAAATAACTCCCGAATGAAATAAATCCCCAACAAAAAATTAAATAACTCCTAACAAAAATTCAAAAAGGCCGGGTATGCAAAAAACTTTAGTAAGCGAAGCCGGTGTTGTTACAACAGAGGAGAAAATCCTTGCGCCAGACCGAAGGCCGGCCATACAGGAAAACTATAGTAAGCGAAGCCGGTGTTGGTTATGCCATGGAGGATAAAATCCTTACGCCCGGCCGAAGGCTGGCTATGCAGGAAAACTTTAGTAAGCGAAGCCGGTGTTGGTTATACCATGGAGGAGAAAATCCTTGCGCCCGGCGGTAGGCGGCTATGCAGGAAAACTTTAGTAAGCGAAGCAGGTGTTGGTTATACCATAGAGGAGAAAATCCTTGCGCCCGGCCGAAGGCCGTCTATGCAGGAAAATTTTAGTAAGCGAAACCGGTGTTGGTTATACCATAGAGGAGAAGATCCTTGCGCCCGGCCGAAGGTCGGCTATACAGGAAAACTTTAGTAAGCGAAGCCGGTGTTGGTTGTACCATAGAGGAGAAAATCCTTGCGCCCGGCCGAAGGCCGGCTATGCAGGAAAACTTTAGTAAGCGAACCCGGTGTTGGTTATACTATAGAGGTTAAACCCTTCCATACGGCCGAAGGCCTGCAACACAGGCCGGGATGGCTCAATGATCTCTCTATGGTATATGGCACAGCGGCTTCGCTAACAAAATATTGTCTGTATAGCCGGCCTTTGGTCATATATCTATGATATATGGTATGATATAAAAGTTAACGACCTCTTTAATCGGGAGCTACCTATTATACCATAGAGGTTAAAATAGTTAAACAGTGCCCGGCTGCATATATAATTTGTATTGGGAGTTATTTCATTTTTGTTGGGACTTATTTCATTTGGGAGTTATTTAATTTTTTTTTTTTTGTTGTAAAAATATAATTGTTTTGAATTAACGGTTAAGTTTTTGGATCTTATTTCATTTTGGCGTTGGGATTTATTTCGTTTTTTTTTTTTTTTAATTTGGAAGTTATTTCATTTTCGTTGGGACTTATTTCATTGGGAGTTATTGCATTGGGAGTTATTACCTTTGGGAGTTATTTCACGGTACCGACAAAGTGCAATTAAATAAACTTTCCTTTTTATAAATGAGAAATCTATAAATAGCAAAATATATTTTCCTGTACAAAATAAGTAGATATAAAAAAAATCTCACTTCCCTTCTAAGCAAATGGAAGTAAGGAATTTCTACCAGATCTTTTTGAAGGAATAATGAAGGCCATATAAAAAACCTTCTTTAGAAGGCTCAAAAAATGAACGTCTAAATCAGAATTAGTAAATTAATTAATTCTTCCAAACTGGTCAAGCCGATCCTATAAATGCTGATCAGGTTTATGTGATTACTGTTTGCCCACTTTTGGCAATCGAATTTTTACATAAAAAATTGAGTCATTCCTGACGCATTAATGATCTATTCCATTTTCAAAAATAACACGTGGAATGCAATACCAAAGCCTTGATAAAGGAAAACTAATCCACAAACATGGCGACATGAATTAATCCTTTAAAGCAGCAACTTTTCGCGTACGTTATTTCTATTTTTTTTTTCTTTTTAAAAATTATATAAGACAAATTAATTTAATTTTAGGGAAATGACTACACTGGGGAGAATTTCTTCTCTTATTTATTCTTAGTCTGGAAATATAAGTCCTACTACTCATATGTATGTTTTATGTCCTTATATGACGATCCGCCTAAAAGCCTCGAAGCAGAGATGATAAATTCATATAACAATATGTAATAACATTTATCCACTTCGCCGTCTGGGAGAGTACTTGTCGTAGAACAAACGTTGTCTTTATTATTGCAAAATAAAAAACAAAGTCTCGATTGTGAATTTACCCTTTTTTTAGTCTCCAAAAAAGTGAATTATGGCATTCGATCTCGACTAGAATTTCAATCGAAATCGAATGCAAATGTCGACGATAACGTTTTTTTTTCATAAATTGTTTATTGTATCTTCAATATTTTTGAACTAACAATAATTACTCATATCTTAAGTCTAAAATAAAAATATACTTTTTAAATCCAGCCAGTGCTAGACAAAAATAATGTTTGTTTCAAGGATTTTGCAATCATTTGCCAAGAAAAGCAGTATCTCTTCTTTTTAGTCGAATGTAACCAGGTTCATTCAGCATGTTACGAGCCAAAGGGTTTGGATGAAATTCAAGCCTCTTTAGATATGTGACTGCATGTTTCGCTATTTCTGCTTTAACTGATGGCATGTTTAGGTCTTTGTGGATGTTCGAATTTTTTATATTCCAGGGAGCAGATGTAATCATACAAAATTGGTTTGAGGATCGACTTGTACAGTAGAAGTTTTCAATCTAAGCTCAGGGTAGAGTTTCTGCCAATAAGCCAATTTACCTGTACTGCTTTTAGTTTCATTTGTGTTAACTTGAAATCAGTGTAGCTTTTCCAAGTAAGGCGACGGTCAAGATGTATCCCCAGATATTTAACGTCTGAAAGCTGTTGTATCATTTGGTTATTTATGCGAACAGGAGGGCATGAGTCCCTACGCAGTGTGAAAGTTATGTAAGTGCATTTTTGCTCATTCACTTTTATTCTCCATTTTTCTAGCCATTTTTCCAAATTGAGTATGTGGTCTTGTAAAAGTTTTGATGCTTCTTGGGCACTTTCATGAATACTTAAAAAAGCTGTATCATCTGCAAAAGTTGATGTGTGCACTAGGATGCTAATTGGCATATCTGATGTGTACAGTAAATATAAAATTGGTCCCAAAATACTACTTTGGGAAACTCCGGCTTCCATGAGCGGTGCCGAGCTTAAAAAGTCACCTTCTTTTAGTAAAAACTTGCGATTCGTTAAATAATCTTTTAAGAGCTTATACAAGTTTTCAGGCAAGTTCAGCTTTAGCTTAAATATTAGGCGACGATAACGTGTGCCGTAATTTAGTATCTGTTTTCATTATTAATCAAGAAGTACATAAATTGAATATTGTTTAGTTTCTATCTATTTTCTCATTTCAAATATTTTATTTGTCACACTGTATTAAATGACAATGATGGCCGGATCTAAAATATTTAATAATGAATGTTGTTTTAGGCATTTTCTAGAAATATTTAATATACACTTACAATTATTTGCATATATTTACTCAAACATAAAATACATACAGAGGATATAAAATATGTTTTCTGTCAAATAATCGTATGTCAAGTGTCTTTTGTGCAATTAGAAATATAGAAATGTACAAATGCCATCACACAAAGCTCATATATATTTTTGTAATTTTAATTGTGTTGGTATATTTGCACATTTGTACTGTTTAAAATAAAATATGCAAACATATAAATATATATTTATACGCACATATTATGTATATAAAACCAGCACAACTCTAAAACCTCAAGCTTTACCAAATTTATCAAAAATTTTACTAGAAGAGAAGGCTTTTGTATTTTAACCATTGATACAATTATATATAAATCCTAGGCATTTTATCAGACATTTAATAAGAATTTATATGTAGGGAATTACTGGAGTAAAATCAAACACCTCAAGGAATGCATTTGTTAATTTAATAATGATATCAAGAGAAATACAAATCTTGTTGTTGGAAAAATACAAGGCAATAAATTAACAATTTTTAACTACATACAATCCTTTTCTTCGGCTTACACGTTGCTTATCCCGTCAGTCCCACTTTTTAAGAGTTTGTTGATAATTTCTGGTTCTATCTCATGAACAGATAGTACGATGTTACCCTTATGGACCTGAACCCAACAAAAAGGTCTAAAGGAATCACATCTCACTTCTGGGCGGCCAATGATCATTGACGAAGCGGCTAATAATACAATTACTGAACTAAGCGCCCAAAAGATTTATGCTTTGGTGAGCTGTGTAACTTTATGACTATATGTGTACCCCCGGGGGATCCAATTGTCACTGCAGTAATGGCAAATGCTCTGACGCGGTTCACTCGGGGAAAATAGGGGCACCAGACGCTAGGGTTCCTAGAGCCTAAATCTGGAAGAAAAGGTCTGTGTGTGAAAACATACGGGTTCTCTTCGAGGCCCGACCAGTGCCCAAAGGACTGGTACCACGGGAATCGGTGGCCCCACAGAGAGCCTATCCTCTCTGTGACCGGTTATTGGTGAGGTCCCCTTCGGGGGTACACGTGGTGGTTGTGGTTTAAGATCGACTTATGTAGGTAAGGTGCAAGGTCGATCAAGTGTGCTGCTGCACTCTCAACAGACGGAGTTTGGATAGTCTCCAAACCCCTAAGCAAGAGGTTATAATGTGGATCTAGGCTTGCCTTGGAAAGGCTTGCCATATTATATAAATTGCTACTCATTGTGACTGTATCACACACAAAAAGCGATTGGTGGCAATCGTAAAGTGTTACTATACTACACAATGGGGGCGCTAGTCTACGCCTAAGTTTCACTCGGTGGTAAGACCACCGTGAGGTTAGGCCGAGTAGGCAGGTACTCACGTTAATCTTGTTCCACAATGACTTCATATCCGCAGTTGCTTCGCTAGGTGGCACCCAACAGACTTGTCGAATTTACAATGACACTAGTGCATAAATCAGGCTAAATTTGACTGATGACCTGTTGGCTTTGAGGGAAATTAAGGATTGTGGGTTACTCACGTGGGCCTATTTAGAAAAACCCTACAAGAAAAATTATAATGGGATCAAATCTCACGATTTCCTCGATCACCTCAGTTTACACCACATTCACGTGACGTGAAAACACTCATGTATAACTTTTATGAGCTGTGTGGCACGTGGCGCCGTCCTGTTGAGACCACATCTCAAAAAGAAGTAGGAAAATTAACGATGATATCGCCAGCTCAAAATCCACACCAAACAGTGACTTTTACAAACATTGGACACTCATGAATATGATAATTTTGTTTACATTTATCGCTAAAAATGGTATTTCAATGAATATTAGGTTCAGTTTTAAATTTCTCTGAAACAAAATTTTTATCATTTACATGCCTTGGCTTTGGTTAAACCTTATATATGTACGTCGATGACAATTTGATAAAACAGACAAAATTATTATTGAGTAATCGCGACCTAAAGGCTCTTTTATACAACCTTTATGTTCACCGAACAACATCTAGGCCACAATTAAAGACATTAATAGTATACGATGAGATCATTCATATCCCGTAGAGACAATAGAGAGCCTCCTAGACTCCAATGCAACACACAAACAAAGTACGTGTTTTATAATGCAGCTCACAGGAACTACAAGTTTCGATCTAATTGTTTCCTAATATGAATGGATGGAAACGAAGACAAATTTGCTCGGTAAACCATTCCGTAAGTAGCTTTAAGTCTTTCTTATTGAGTAATAGTAGCCTTTTGGATGTGCACTAAAAAATAAAAGCTTCCAAATTGCGACAGAACTCCTCTTTGGGCCAGGCATCAGTTTTTTCTATAGCATAACCATTAGAAATATGAAAGTAAAGTTCTGGATTAGGAACCGACATCATTTAGAGATTTCGTACAGTCCATGACAATCCTAGACCGTAGCTGAAATGAAGTTAAGTCCTAATGGCTGTCCTCATGACTGTCTTTCTCTTCAAACATTCCCTGGCACAAATAAGGATTTCGTATACTTCTGAGGATGTCGTATGCTTCTTGCCCAAGAGAATGGCTCGTAGAAAGTTTGGATTAAGAATTCCCGCTCCCGTAAACACATTTTCCTGTTTAGAGCCGTTGGTTGTCCCAAAAGGTCCTTTTACGAAAAAGGACATAAAAACCCCTGTATAACAAGAGGGTCGGTGGAATGTTGTCAGATACCTTAAGGCAGGGTCGTCTATACAGATACGAAGTATTCGCAGATTTGCCATCAGGTTTTTTACTGACGACATATCAGATAGCTGAAAAGTGCTTCTACGTGTATGTGTAGCATAGCGCTTAGGGCATAGTTAGGACTAGTCTTCATGGATCTAGTAAAAAGACTGAAAAAATTACAGCCAATCCGACCGAGGTGACGTCAACAATGTTGCCTTAATCAACAGGTCGATTATGGATAGCAACCCAACTGCAGTTGCGTTGTCAGTTGCCGAAATTGTATAACGTATGGCAAGTGACAACTAAAACTTGTTAATTTTAGTTGCCAAAATGGCAACAATAAATTTGTGGTTGCTGTTGATTATTTCAAAAATTTTAAAGTAAAAACTGCACTTAAACTGAAAAGTAAGTATTTTTCTTCATCCCTTTCCCCATAATCTTAAACACAACGTATATTGGCCCTCTTACTGTGTTGTTCATATAATCAATCAACAAAAGAATAACGATGATGCGAATAATATTCAGTATTATTATAGACACATATTTGATCAGCAGCTGGTCCCAGCTTTTTAACTTTTGAACAAAATGATCGAAAAATAGCTGCTGGTATGACTCTTGGTATATCAAAGGCTTCATGCTTAAGAAGGAGGGTTGTAATTTACAGGAGGATCTTTAGTTGGATGAGGAGTTTTGTTTTTAGATTTTTCTCCGTGGCAGAAACATGATGATATTAATATTATAATAATATTGAATATTAATTTCAAAAAGAATCAAATCTGAAATAATATTTTTTTACTTTCTTTATTTATAAAAAAACTATTTCATTGCTTACATTTATTTCCAGTTGCTAGACTGTCAAATTAGCATTACCGATAACTTTATGGCAACTCAAAAAAGTTGCCTTACACAATACCAATTTTTTTTCCAGTTACGTTGTCAAAAGGCAACTGGTTAGGTTGCTATCCATAATCGACCTACAAGTGTTCGGAATCTCCCTAGTGGAACACCCTTGTCGATTGATTTTAACAACCTTACAAATTTTATATAAAATTTTCATCAATCACTCTAAGAAACCATTATCATGGAAATAATTTGTATGGCTTCCATTTTGTATCAGAAGACAAACCTGCATCTTTGTACTCTTATGCAAGTGCATAAACCAGAGTATAATTTTTCCCAATGGTGATTAAAATCACCAATATATTTATAATTAAATTTTGTATTGTAGGTGTAAACTTTTTTATTATGTAGGACTCAAAAACGAAAAGTAATAGTTTACATTTACAAATGCAGACATATTTGCTTAATATCTTAGGATTTTAGTACTTTATACCAAAATATTTTGATGTCTTACATAATTGATTAACTTTATATAATAATTTTTAAAAATCGTAATGTAGACAATGTATGCAACAAAACGTACTAGGTTAGGTCAGGTTGATAGAGGATCACACATAATTAAATATGTGTGGATTCACAGGACCATTATTGATCCATAGTGACTCCTCTGATGTTTTAATAACTCCCACTAAGTAGTCCCGTGAACTTCGTAAATTTGACAATTTGCTTAGCTCCCATACCCTTTAAGTCCTCCATATTCTGAAAGAAAAAAGAGCCAAAACATTTATTACGGCTGTGTGATAACGCAGGGCATTGACAAAGATAGTGGAATGTGTTTTCCTCTTCTTCGCCACACCATCTGCAGACATCATCACAAAGTCGAATTTTTTCAAGAAGCATCTAAGATCATTATGTCCTGTTATTATACCTACATTCATTCTTAGTTCTGACTTACTCATACATAACAGCTTATCCCTTTCTCCAATACCTTTTTCCTCCAGCAATGATTTGGTCTGTGTGTATCTCAACGAATTATTCCACGTTGTGTCGGCATCACGTCTAAATACTTTTCTTATCCTCTCATATGTAGAATCGAGACCAGGGTATATGTCCTCACCAGAGAATGACAATTTTTAGTTATTATTAAGTATTTGAGGCGAAACATGTATAAATGTGTATAGCTACAGCTCAAACAACATATCATACACACATACTCATATCAATTTCAACTTAAATAACTACAAGTATAGGCAGAGAATAAGTGTTGTTCATTATTTTTCGCAATACAACTAAGTATAAGTAAAAGTTGGATAAAGTACATACTTGTAAATACAGAGTAGGAATAAGTACAAGTATGTAATTACTCTAAGTATACTTACAGTATTATATAAATATATGTAACTATATGTATTAATTATTTTACAATTTAAAAATACGTTTATTCATTCCTTCATCATAATTTAAAAATTATTTTGATTTTCCACACTTAACCATTGTTCGGTTACAAACAAAATATTGCCAAACATCATCCACCTTTTTATACACACAATTCCTAAAAGTAGTTGTTTTACTTATAAGTATATTTATAGTATTATAAGTACTTTTCCATACTTGTAAGTATAAGGTAGTTATAAGAAAGGTTATGACAGATACCCATCACATTATCCACCTACAACCAGTTGTACTCATACATGCATTACTTATACATTTTTAAGTTCGTTGTGTATAAATAATGTTTGTTATAACCCTGCAGGAAATGTCAATAGTGAATGTGTACTGACTTACTATTGACACAGTCACCAGTACTAGTGTCATTATACCCCAGACAATGCTATTTACTATAGACATTTAACATGAGCATTTCATTGAAAATCCACTACTGACATTGGTACTATTGACTGGGTAGTTCTTTTGGGACCATATGTAGACATTGGAACTAGTGATTCACTAGTACATTTTAGTAATTCTAGTCTACACTTTTGGTACTTTTCTGAAATAGATTGGACAATGAAAATGCATATTGTCTTAACTTTTGTGAGTTTATTAAAAAATAAATAAATGACTAAAAAGTACTAATTCATAATAGTTTTCTAACATAAAATCTAAAATTTTAATTTTTCGTATGTTAATATGAACAATTCAAGACTATGATTATAAAAAATTTAAGTTAAAAATGTTAAATTAATTATTACGAACAATTCAAAAAGATTGTTAAGAGTATGATTATAAATAATTTCAGTTAAAAATATTTTAAAAATTAATCTTTGTATGAAGTGTCTTCATGCATTTGTTTTCCGTTTGATTTTGCTTTGTCTCGACCTATTTGTTTAAAAAGTTTTCTTTTTTGCCGCTGAAATGCTGCTCGAAGCGTTTTTTCCAAAAATTCACTAAAATTTGAAATAACATCGAAATATTAAGAAAAAAAAAATAATTGTCAAAATACAAAACTTAAAACAAACAACAAACTGTTTACCTATTAAAGATTTAAACACATATGGATAATCACACAATCTCTTTTTTTTCTAATGGCTAAAATAGCGTCCAGTTCTTTTAATTTTTACTTACTCCTACTTGGGAAAAATAAGGTTTGTAGCAACCATATTGTTACGAAAGAAGAATTTATTAATTATAGGCTCTGAACCACTGAACCACTCAACAATACTCTCGAACAACAACAACATTAATGGTTTGTTTTCTTACAATGATGAAAGAAAGAAACAAACAATAAAGAGTAACGCCTTAAACAAACATTCGCATATATGCACACACATTAAATAAACACTCATCAGTTAAATACACAGCCACATATATATATACAAGCATAAACTAATAAACAGCCACACATACAGGTATAAAGAAATAAACAACCATACAAACAGAAAACAAGAGCAATAACAATCGAACCTGCCAGATCTGTCTGGAATAGAACATTCTGGTACTTTTAAATCACTTATATAAGTGAATCGTGTTGGTGAGTAGTATGGCAGTATTAATTTAATAGTCAAAGAGTCAGTTGTCGAATTTTAAGAGTGTTTAAGCTGTATTTTTGAACAGTGGTATTAATAAATAAAGCGACTTACAGTAAAAGTAATAACAGTGTGTATTTATTTTGTTACGTTTTTACTTTACCCAACGTAAAGTAAAAACGTAACAATATTTTACTTAACAATTCTGTCTAGCAAATCTCCGCCAGCATGTTCAGTAAGGTGTTATTCCGTTTTGATGATTTGAAACACAATTTATATTGATTTTTTGAAAATTTAAAATAAACATATTTTTTCCAAATATAAAAATGTAGACGATTTGTTGACAATGTCGTCAAAGAGTCACCAGGGAAGTATTGAGTACACCCATACTTATTTCACTGCAAATATGGATGTGTAGGTATTTTCTGTGTTATAAGTAAAGGTATAGCTAATACCCAAAAATATGTGCAAATACTTGACTACATTTACATCTGACGCTTATGTCTAAGTCAGCTCCAGCTCGCGCCAACTCGTCTGCAGCTTCGTTGCCTGTAATGACCGGGTACCCAGCACAGTTTCAGTGCGTGTTGTTCATTGAGAACTTGTAGCTCTCTGCGACAACGGCTGACTACAAAACGTACTAAATTTTTTTTTATCATCAAATGACGAATATCTCAAAATTTACTAAAACAAAGGCACCCTAAGTAAAAAACATTTTATTTGCCTTTTATAAATAGTAAAGTTCTGGAGATTATAAACACTGCTTAGAAAAAATGGTTAAGAGTTACACCTTATAAAGAGCAGTTATTAGAGCAATTATAGAGTCCCGTTAACAGCCTTTAAGCACGAAATCCCAAAGAGCTTAAATGTGTAGACCAGTTATTGAAGAATGAAAAATCTATGTTATTATTTTTAAAAGCTTAAACTGTGAATGCACAACTTACGATCTAGGTTATATTTTATGTAAATTTTTGTGTCATTGCCCACTTATTTAGTAATTTAATATTGTTTGAATTAAAGTTCATTTATACTGAAATATGTACTATTTGTCATTATGCATTTCGAATTAATTTAAATTTCATATTAGTCGCCCACATTCATTCGAAGCAATTAATTACATTTATGAAAGGAAACTGCTGCCACTTGTTACATGCAAAAATAAATGTCACCAAACAACACCCTCAGGAGAGTTGCTGTGCTGGCCCTTTGTCATCTTAGATTTTTATGAGGGACAAATATATTTGAGAATTTTACTGCAGATGGGCAAACTCTTCATATTTTTGGCTGCGACTGCAAAATTCTAATAACTAATGTTTCAAATACATAGACAACAGCGTCTACAGCGCTACACGACTACAAATGTCGTTGACAGCTACTAAATTATGTTGAAGATGACAGCTGCATATTTCAAAACTATTAGAATATTGTAGAAATATGTACATAATAAATACTTTTACCATATCAAAAGAAATAAATATATATGTATGTATTTGCTCAAAACCAAGGCGAATTTATAAAAGGTGGCATCGCCGCAACAACAAATACAACGCCAAAAAACACCCACATGCATTTTGTTGTTGGTTAAATGTGCGACAGACAACAGAAGCACAAATTAAAATATCACATCCAACAACTAAAAATACTATTTCCTTACCTTTTCTGGTAGCATTATATATATATTTTTTTTTCATTTTGGAATATTTTTTTTTTAGAATTACAATTTTATTTCTTTTTTTTTTCAAATTTAAAAAAATAAAGGAATATTTGACAGCTGCCATGCACAAAAAAGTAAAGCAAAAAATAATTAACTTCTCCGTGCTGCCACCTAGTGAAATAGATTCGCCTTGCCCAAAACCTTTTGATTGTAAATTAATTCGTATTTTTAATTTTGTGACATTTTCTTTTGTTCACTAAAATAAAATTGTTGCAAACAATAAGCCACAAACGATAGTCGTATAGCCATGTAGCTATGATGTCGTTAAAATAATCATTTTCCTATAATCGATTGTGTTTTAATTTTGACAGTTTGTAGCCGGTAGCCTGATGTTGTCTATGTGTTTAATGCACAAAGGTTTGTGTGTAATTACTTTTATAGGTATGTGTGTGTATTTGTCCATATGTATGCATGCATGCGTTTTTGAGTTAATTTGATTAATTAATATTTCCACTGCAATTGTTAAGGTTGGGCAAAGGCGTAACATAGAGAATTAAGAGGCTTTTATATTTGTTGTCCGTCTTATGTAAAGTTTACATCATTCAATTAGAAATTGATTAAAGGTTATAGATTGTTTGCGCTATAAATATCAATTTAAGAGAGTGTTGCATTCAAGGACTTATGAACAATTTTAGTAGATGTGAATAAAATTAAATCAATACAATCGAAAGTAAAGGCTAGTGATAGCTAGAGACTCACTGAGAGTAAGAAAATTATATAGTCGTAAATTACTAGAAGGGTACCGGAAAGCGTGGGTGACCGAATGGGACGAAAACTTATTAAACAATACAGTTTTTCGAAGTCTTAAAAATGCTACTTTTTCATACAAAACTGGTAGCATTACAAGATCACTTGCCGGCAGTTTTACTTCATTATATTTTTTAGGAAAATCAGTGGGGAAAGCCATTGTATTTTTAACCGACTTCAAAAAAATAAAGAAGGTTATCAATTCGTCTGAATGTTGCTTTTTTGTTATGTTTGTGCCCGCAGAACTCAGTCATTTTTGAATCGATTCTAAAATTTTTTCTTTATTATAAAGGAAATGCTTACAGATTGGTTCCATTTTAAAAGAAGTTCAGAATTTTGAAAATAAAAGGGTGTCCCCATACTACATACGTGTTTTTACGTGTATTATGAACCGTAAAGAGCACCCTTTTAAAATTTAAAAAAAACTGCATATCACTATAGCTGCCAGTAACAGAAATTAATAAAAAAAACATGTAAAAGTGCTATATTCGGCCGTGCCGAATCTTCTATACCCTTCACCACGGTGATTTGATTTATATGTACATGTACAGCATTATCCATATTGTTGACTCTTTACTTAAATAAATTCGTATGAGAAAAAATCATTATTCATGAGTTATAGAAATAGAAGACAAATTCCGTTGGCTACAATTGTCGCCGTATTGTCAGCTACTTAATGATATCGAAGACGACAGCTACATCCATAACTCTGACATTGTTGTAGAAATACTTATTTTGCTTTTATAAAATTAAAAAACTTTTTCAAAAAATTATAAATATTTACTCCAAAATTTTTTTTTTTGCATATGAATTTTTAATTTGCAATTTTGTGACATTTTCTTTTGTTTAATAAAATAGAAATTAGCCTAAGTTGACGACAGCCACAACGGTGATCGTGTAGCCATGTAGCTTTGCTGGCATCAAAATAATCGTTTACCTATAAACGTGTGTATTTTATTTTTGACGGTTTGTAGTCGGTATCCTGATGATGTCTATGTATTTAGTGCACCTAGGTTTTAAAACAGAGATATCATCTATTTAAAAATCAAACGCATTTACAAAAAAATATGTTACTCTATATACACACATACATACATATGTATATTCTTAATATTATATATATGTTATGTTACAGTCATGATTTTCATTTTCAAAGAAATATTGAAATTTTTGTTTTAATTTTTCGAAAATTGTGTGCAAAAATTTTTTGTAAAAATATTTTTTTAAAAATTTTTTGTAAAATTTTATTCGAAATTTTTTTTGAAAATTTTTTAAAAAAATTTTTTTTCGAATATTTTTCTGTAAAATATCTTTTTGAAAATGCTTTGTAAATTTTTTTGTAAATATTTAAAAAAAAATTTTAAAATTATTTTTAAAAAATTTTTTAAAATTTTTTTTTAAAAAATTTTATAGAAATTTATAGAAATTTTATAGAAATTTTTTTGTTAAATTTTGGACCTTTCTCCAATCTATATTGAGTTAGAATGGTCAGACTAAAGCAAAAAGAAATCCTTACAAAAAAATAAAAAATTTCATCATATTGACACATGGGGGGTCCTTTTAACTGCTCCTATTTGTCAGTGGGTACCCTGTGGGTCCATTGGCTACCTCTATGCGTATTGCTTTCTATTAAGGTCTCTAATACAAATCAAAGCAGAAAAACCCTACCAATCTAAAAACAAACAAAAATCGCCCCTCGCAGGGGGTTATTGATCCCCCGAGATCTGTATGCACTCCTTCCGATCTAACCTGTCGCAGTCTAATATTTATTCGACAAAAAAAGGCAAAACAGAATCATTAAAGCCGAAAAATATTTAAAAAAAAACGTAAAAAAATATAGGTGGGCGTGGTTTTTGGCCTGTAGCCTCCAAAGGAATGATCCGATGTTGCTGAATTGCAATACCAAAATATTCGAAACTATGCCTGACAGATTGGTGTGCTTAAATTTTTTGTATCTCTTCTGGTGCCTTGGCAAATGACACTACCACACTAACACGGACAGACGGACAGACGGACATCGCTTAATCAACTTCTCTATGTATAAGGATCCAGAATATATATACTTTATGGGGTCGGAAATGAATATTGTAGAAATTACACACGGAATGACAAACTTATATATACTCTTTCCACCTGTGGTGTAGGGTATAATAAACTTCAAAATTATTCATATGTGACGTCAATTTAAATATATGAACCATTTGAACCATTGTAGACAATCACTTCAAAATTGGACAGAATGTCCAATATTTATAATCAGAAATTAAATATTTATAATTAGAAGTTTTTAACTTGTGTCCCAATAGTTGATGTAATTTGATGTAAATTGCAAAACTCTTGAACCGTAACAGAGAGACGGTTGAAATTAACAAAGAGCCTGTATATCAAAGTCCTTTATAACATCAAGTATATAATTTAAATTTGGAAACTAAAGGGTGTCCCCATAACTGATGTAATTTTACCTATCTAGCCCTATCTTTTGAACCGTTATATACAAACACTAGAAAATTAGACAAAATCTCCACTACTATGTCCCGTATAATAACATTTATAAATATTTAAAATTATAAAGGGTGTCTCAATAGTTGATGTAAATTGATGCATATGGCCAAACTTTTGAACCTTTTTAGACAGACATTTGAAACTTACAAAGAATCTGTCCTTTAAAATAAAGTCCCCTAGGTGATATTGTTTAACCTATATGGCCATATCTTTGCAACCGTTACTTTTTATTATTTTGTCAGTAATAATAAGTGTAACAAAATAAAGGGTGTCCTCATATCTGACGTAATTTGTCGTATATGGCTTTATTAGACATTTGAATGTACAGAACAATGTCCGTTAGAGCAACAAGTAAAAAGTATTTGATTTGAGTACTATTTCTTACTTCCTTTTAAATTTTTAGTTTAGAATTGAAGCACATATATTTGTTTTGTAGTCGGTTTTTTTTGCAAGAATTATTTATAACAATTTATGAGGATTATGCCCTAGCTGAGGATACTTATCGTGAGTGTTTTAGATGATGTAAAAATAGCGATTTAGATATACAAGATAACAAGCGTCCCATTGTCCGCAATAGGTATAAAGATGAATTGTTGGGGACCTTAGTTGATCAATGCTCTTATCAAACAAAAGAAGTACTTGCAGAAGCAAGCACTGAATATATCAGGCAACGACCTTCAATTATTCAAAAGTACTTGGATTTCTCCAAAAGCAGGAACATTGACTTCAGAAAACGTCTAAAACGTCTAAAGGCAATTGTGCATTTCTGAAATGCTACTTCATCGTCACAAGTTGAATTAATTTTTGTTGCGAATAATAATAGGTGATAATAAGGAAGCTATTATGTGAAGTGAACAAATTTTATGTAAAGCCAACCTCGCATATTGACACCAAACCAGAAAGTGGCGCCAAGGTTATATTCATTATTGGGGCGTTAAGAAGGGTGTCAGCTATTTAGATCTGTTAAAAGCGGATACAATGATAAAGTTGGTTTTTCACAGAACAAAAACCGTTCAGTAAAAGCAGCCAGACATAAGTAAAGTCCACGCATTGGCTTTTCCGACTACTACTTATTTTCCTACATGCAGAACAAATATTATTCAAATTGAGCACACTCAAGATGTGAGCTTATCACTACATATGATAAAATAACCAACTTCAAAAAAGAAGGAGGTTATCTATTCGGCTGAATGTTGCTTTTTTTATGTATGTAACCGCAGAACTCAGCCATTTCTGAACCGATTATAAAATTTTTTCCTTTATTTGAAAGATTGTGTTTTCAGTTTGGTCCCGTTTTAAAAACAGTATATTATATTAAATTTAAAAGGGTGTCCCCATACAACTTACATGTTTTTTCCGTGTATTAAAAACCGTAAAGGGCACCAAATTAAAATTTAAAAATTTGCGTGGCGCTTTAGTTCCCAGCAGCAGAAATTAATAAAAAAAATAAGTTTAAAATTTAAAGGGTGTCCCCATAGGTGACGTAATTTGAGCTATATGGGCCTATCTTATGAACCGTTATAGACAAAACCTTGAAAATTTTACAGAATATCGATTACTATGACCGTTATAAAAAATGTTTAAATATTCAAACTTTTAAATTAAAGGGTGCTGCAATAGTTCATTTAATTTGATGTATATGGCCATACTTTTGAACAGTTATACACAGACCGCTGAAATTTACAAAGAACATGTATTGCTAAGTCCGCTATAACAAGAAGTATAAAATTTGAATTTGGAAATAAAAGGGTGTCCCTATAGTTAATGTAATTCTATGTATGTGGCCAAACTTTTGAACTGTTATAGACAGACAGCTGAAATTTACAAGGAACCTGTATTGCACCACTATAGCAAGTATACAATTTGAATTTAGAAACTAAAGGGTGTCCCCATAAATTATGTAATTTAATCTATAGGGCCCTATCTTTTGAACCGTTAAACACAAACTCTTAAAAATTAGGCAGAATGGCCACTACTTTCTCTGGTATGATAACAAGTATAAATATTTGGAATTATAATGTAAAGGGTGTACCAATAGTTCATGTAATTTGATATATATTGCCAAACTTCTGAACCGTTATAGACAGATAGTTGGAATATACAAAGTCCTCTAAAACAACAGGTCTTCAATTTAAAATTGTAAATAAAAGGGTGTCCCAACTTTTGAACAGTAATAGGGGGAAGCTTGACATTCACATAGTCTTTACCTTTTTTCCCTCTAATTTTGGTGCATCTTTTATTTGGTTTAAATCTAATTCTTACAGGTTACTTCTTACATTTTTAGTTTAGAATTGGGGTCCTTCTATCTGTTTTAAAGTCGGTTTTTTTGCGAGAATTATTGTGTTGGCATCACGTAAAAACTACTGGATGGATTTTAACAAGTTAGTATCTTGATTCCAATATAGGACACTTTTCCGCAAAAATATCTCATTTCCAAAAGAAGGTGGAGAAAAAGCAATTAAAGTACCCCGATTTTATTACCAATTTAAAGGTATTGCACACTTTAAGGCATCATTTATTTTTGAAATCAGTATATTTTCAGCAATGTTGCGCAACAGATGGCGCGGTTTTAAAATAAAGAGTAACTCATTTCCTGTCCGTCTTTTATAGAGTTTTACAACAATTTTTAGAATTTTATCCAGGGATGGGTATGTTTAAATAAAGTAAATACCTAAGACTTTTGAAATTTGGTGTAGATTACTATCAAAGCAAAATCGAACGAAATATTGACAGGACGCACACAACGTGTGTGGGTACAGCTAGTATATAATATAGGGCACAGCTAGTATACTATAGAGCGCTTAAAAATTTAATACATTTAAATTATTTTATTTGTACAGCTTTTTTATTTAGCATATACTGTGAACGTTTCTTCATAAAAATAATGAACTTTTTGCATCATAATCGGATGGTTTCTTCAGTATTGCTTTTACCTATTTTTTTCAATAGAGCTCAGGGTGGGATTTTGGACAGGTGTAACATTAAGTTTTTCGCATTTAAAAAGAAGCCACATTCAAGCTATATGTGACTTATGTTTAGGGTCGTTATTCTGATAAAGTCTGAATTGTGGCTTCTTTTCCTGGAAGCGAAGGATAATCGCATCTTCTGTGGCTTCAATGGACTTTTATATGCTGAATCCATATCTGTTTGCAGATTTTTTCTATCACGTGTAGTTTTTGAGATATTCTTATACCAATAAATTGTGAATAACTTCGAAACACTTGAATACGAAAAAAACTATGTAAAGTTGACTTAAAGGTAATTTTATCCCGCATCTTTTGATGTATCAATTATTAAAATCGAACAATTCCTTAAAGGGTTATTTAGAAATATGTTAGCGTGGTCGCCTTGTTTAGGGAAAAATATTAGCCATGCTCCAAACAAAAAAAAAATTACGCTATACGCGAAAACTGAAAGCGGATTTGAGTTTAACGACTTGAGATCACTATATTCCACACATTTATGTTCAGGGAGAAACTTTTTGGCAAAGCAGTGTATTTATAGAAAATGAACTAATTCACATGGTTACATAGCCTTTATCCTGGAATTTCTTTGAATTGTATAATATGTGTGTGGTACAGTTGTTAGGGTTTATTAACACGGGAGATTCAAGTAAGGTTATCAATAAAGAATAATCCCAGGTTCTTTATATTTTACTACTCTCCCCATTTATCAAAAGGTTGACTTTTAAATATAATTAATAGATGATTTATAAAATTTTATGTTCTTTGCCTTAAGGATAGTTAGCAATAGGCCCCACTATTTTGGAAACTTACTCTTTATATAGTTTTAATGAGGCTAGAACCGCTACAATTGTAAAGAGGTCCCTTTAAAACATACAATAATTAAAAAAAATATTAGGTAGGTGTCTCTTAATTTCCAGAGTATAATAAACTATTTGTTGCCTAATTTTATCTGACCAACTATGGTGAAGAGCTAGAATAAGTTTACATTTAATGTCTATTTATTTTTTAGCTTCAAATAATTTGAATACATATTTTATTTCTAAGAACCCAGTTAAGGTTTTATTTATTTTAAATTTGCTTTTTATTGACGTTTCTGGTTTTATTTGTATTAAAAACAAGACAAATACACAACAAGATAGTCTTTCCTTAACATGGATGTTCACATGCTAAAAAGGTAAATAACAAATTAACTTTAGTACTCGATACGCATATCAATTGTGTATCAATATTTTAAACAAAATGTAGCTATTTTAAGAATTACTATTGACGTTTGTTGAAAACTTTATATTGTCAAAAAGTCAGCCAGCCAAACCCTTTTATAAGCAATGACCTAAGGATGTGTAATAAAAGTGGTTTAAGGTAGTTATTCTATAAGCACCTTAATTATAAATCAAAATAAGGTTTGAGTTCGTAGTTGCGCCAAAAGGTGGCATTTACTTGCCCCATCTCAGAGTAAGTTAAAAAAAATGCTTTAGCATTTAATGCACGATTCACCTGACTCATTTTCTGCCAGTTTGCTGTTACTCGTTCATTTCTTACATTGCGATTGTCTTAAGAAACAGTATTAAAACTTTATCTACGTTTAGAGATTTATTTGGTATATTGTCCCATTTGAAAAAAGCCAATATTGCAAACAAAAGCACAAACTAAAAAATTACATAAACAATGGTTTGAGGCAGCATGAACAAGGACTTTATTTCTTTCGAAATGAGATTCCTATGAATTAATATGGAGAGGACTTGAGAACAGCTATATGAAAGAGATGTTCTTTGAAAAGGATGGGTTTGCATTGGTATGAATTTAGTTCAATCAGTTCGAGTAAATCGATACTTCTCTTAAATTTTATTATGAAATAATAATCATTGAAAATATTACAAAAAATTAACGCTTTCTTTAGCTTCAAACGGGCTTATACCAGTTTGAAAATTAAGAGGAAATTGATCATATTTGTATAGACAATTGCTAAACTGAAATAGATTTTTTAATGTAAAAAAAAATTATAACTAAAATGAAGACATTTAAACACATGAATCGCCAAGTTAAATAAAGATTAATATCAGTCATATTAAAAGGACGCTATTAATTTAAATGATAACTAAAACTAAAAATTATATATTAAACTTATTTGTCCTTCACATTTAACGTAGTGAAGTATTCGTGGAGGGTGTCTCGGTGGACTAGAAGGTAGTGTGCTAGTCTATCAATCCGGGGTTGTGGGTCGATTCCCACCCAAGACTCTGGAATTTTTCGTGGATATAATTTGAGTGCCTACAAATGGTTAACTGTGTTAGTTAGAGGTCACGGACTATCAAGTAGTATCTGGATAAGGTAAAAGTCGAGGTATGACGCTACTGACTGTGCCTGGAAACAGGGTAACATAACAAGGATTTAGACCACGGGAATATACATATTAAAAGGTAATGCTGTGGAGACCTTATCCTTAAGTAAATGTTAGCAATTACCATAGACTCTGTGATGAGGAAGAATGTCGACATGTATCAGTGCTCAGTCTGAAATCATTATAGTCGAGATTAAAAGGCCAGAGATTCAATGAATGTAAAGTATTTAAAAATTTCCTGTCAAGTCAGATACCGGAAATCATTAAGGAACGAAGGAGGTCGGTAAGGTACCAATGGAGTTTGTGGTCTGCTTCGGTATCCACCCTAAAAAATAATAATATAAGTATTCGTGACAAATAGCTTTTGGAAAAAATTTTGTGCAGTTCATTACTTTTAAACCTCATCTAACATCTTGTTTTCCAATGTAAAATTTCCCGGTCCGAAGTTTTTTCTGTTTAATATTGCCTATTCTAAAGATTATTTTATTATTATTCGGCATGTTTTAATAGCATTATAATAGTCTTCAACAGTATATAGTTGATCCTTTTTCATTAATAACAACTTCAAAACAACTTTATAATCTCTGTCATTTGGAAGAAATTTGTGGTCAAACAAACTTTTCCCTTGATCATTAAATGGTTACTACACGCACAAAAATGCAACATACTTGGTTTGAACAATATAGTATTTAAATCACAACCAAAGCTTTTTTATTACTCAAAAATAATATTGTATTTATAACCTGAATATATCATTAGTAAATAAATTATGATAAGCTAGCTAATATGTAATCATATTATGACTAAAAACAAAAAAATAATGTTTGATATTTTTAAGTTTTGTGCTTAATTTTTATAAAATTTTTAGAATTTAATTTTACGAGTTTATGTTTCAAAAAAGTATAATTATTATTACATTTTATTAAACTTATATAAATACAAGACTAATATATAAAAAACAGCACTATCTACCAGGGCTATCAGCTATTTGGGGTATTTCAGTTTATATTTTTAATTTTAATTGTGATATGTAGTTAAAAATTGTGTTGATATTTTCGATTGATGGTTCCTTGAGTAGATTAAGACCACTGTTCGTTTGCAGTCCTGCTAAGCTAGGATAAGTTGAATATGTTTTACTGAGACTATAGCTCCACAGTAGGAGCAGTTGTTGTTCAAATTTTTGTTAAGGAAATGTAGACGGGAAAAAACTTTTATTTTGTTTTTGTTGATATTTGTAGGTGCTTTTATGTTTGGGTTGATTTGGGAGTAGTGAGGGTGGTAGTAGCTTTTCATACTGGTGATTCTTTGATATTTAAGGTTGGTGATGATGTTATTAAGGACAAGGGTCCTTGGTCATCGGAGATAAACATGCATGCTTTGCAACTGCGTCTGCGAGGTTGTTTCCTTGTATACCATCATGTCCTGGTATCCAAAATAATTTTATTTTATTTTTGTATTGAATTAATAAGTCACGGATTTTGTTTACTGAACGCCAGTTGTTATTGCTCAGATTATTTATCGTAGTTATAACTGACAAGCTGTCGAAAAATATAACAGTTTTTCTCTTAGACTTACATACAATAGTTATAGCTTCTAAAATACCAGCTGCTTCTGCAGTAAATATTGAGGAGAACTCGTCCAGTGTTTTTGAGGATAAAGTAGTACCGTAACGATCAACGACTGCATAAGCTACGCTATGGCTGTCTTTAGACGCATCTGTAAAAATATGTTGCCACTCAATACTTTTGAAGGATGTTGTTGCTTGATGGAATAATTGTTTGTAAATATCATTATGGGTATTTTGTTTCTTATATAAAGAAAGACTTGTGTCGCAGGAGTTAGAGTGATAAGTCCATATTGGGTGTCTGTAGTCGAATTTAGAAATTTTCTGTTTATAATTTATTATGTTGTGGTTAATACATTTATGTATGGCTGATTTAATTCTCTGAGTTTTTCTAGATGACAAAACTTTCGAGATGTCAGCATCTATGATGGAGTTTTGGTATGATAGGAGTTTTGATAGAAGTCGATTTGTTGTCTCTGTGATTTTTTTGCTCGAGTGATGGAAGGCCGGATTCTGCTAGGAATATTTGTATAGGTGTTGTACTATAGGCGTATGTACTGGCTCTTAGAGCTTGGTTGTATACTGTTTTGATCTGGTTCAAAAAAGTAATAATTTATGATTGTGTCATTTCTCATAGCGAATAAACTAATAATTGTATGTTTTATTATAAGGTATGTTTTATATAAAACTATTTTTTTTCAATTTATTTCATATTACAATAAAATTTAATTATAATATGGTCATATTTTAATTAACAATGTTATCTTTAAGTTAGATGATAATAGGATTCTAACATAACAATATTATCATATAATTCAATCATAATATGATGCTCTTGGATTATGGTTACCTTAACTATGTTTAGCTTTCTTTATGTGCAATATATTATTATGTCAACAACTGCAATTAGAAAGTTATTTTAGTTATAATTGGACTTGTACCACTGTCAAAAAATTTGTTTTGCGATAGCATGTACACCCAAAATTTTTTATCGTTGCTTTATAAAAACACGTTTTCATTGCATGTATGACTAAAAATAAGAAAAGAAGATGTACAAGTATATCTGTACATATAATAAGACTGTATATGGACCATTTCTGTACATGAAATATTTTTTGAAAAAATTGTAACCGGCGCAGTTAGTAAACGAAGTGGAATATATAAAAGCAATTTTAAAAATTTTTGTCTGTCTCTCTATGTTCGCATCAGGTAAAGACTACTGGATGAATTTTAACAACATTTTGTGAGGAGGTACCTAAGTTTCTTAATTTAAATATAGGATACTTTTTTCCGCAAAAATAAAATAAACGTACGAAATATTACCGATTTAAGAATACTGTATACAGCACCTTTAGTTTTTGTTAGCGGGCTATTTTAAACACTATTTACAGAAATCTGCAATATGTTTTGAATTTAATATAAATTTTATCATTTCATCCAGGGATGTATAACTCTATATAATGAAAATACATAAACCATAACTAAAGCACTATACAAATAAGAGTCCTAAAATTAGGTGTGGATTACTTCTAAAGTAAACTCTAACACAATATTGTTACTAAAGTTCCCGTTCATCCATTTTTTTCTTTGCTAAAGTTGACTTGTAGCACTTCTATATATCGATCTGAAGGAGTTTTTCTGGATTTTGTTTTCCATTACTCTCTTAAGAGCTAATCGTCATAAAAAAATACAACACCCTGTTTAATGTAGATAGGGCGTTTTGCATTTTCGATGACGCAATGAAGTTTAATATTATGATATTTTCGAACCGTAGCAAAAATAGTTATTAATTGTAATAACTAGTACAACAAATGTATTATAAACTGTCAGCTTTAAAATTATTTAAGATTTTAAATTGATCCGCTTAAATGTAAATTATAATTATACTTAAATTTTGGGACACCATTTATTATTTCGTTCTAGAGTTTTATTCATAAAATAGCTGTGCCCGCCACGTCGTAGGCGTTTTGACAATATTTTGCTCTATTTTGCTTTGAAATTATTCCACACCAATTGAAAGACTCTTACTTTTGTAGTGCTTCAGTTATAGTGTATGTATTAACTTTATATAAAGGTACTCATACCTGGATAAAATTCTAAAATTTATAAATATTCTTCTAAAAATTATTTTATAGCTCTCTATGAGGTGTTCAAAATATTTTAATAATGTAATTCCACAAAGTAAAAATACAAATTTTATTCAACTGGCGCCATCTGTTGCGAAATAGTTTTTAAAATATCCCACTTTCAAAAATAAAAAGGTGTGTTGGAAGTATAACCAAGTTGAAAATATCCCAGTTTTAAACCGAAAATTTCAGTATCTTTAATCCGGAAATTGCGTTTTTCACTGCTTTTTTCACTTTCTCTTGGAAATAAGATATTTTTGCGGAAAAAAGTATCCTTTATAGGGATGAAGATACTAAGGTACCTCTTCACAAAAGTTTGTTAAAATCCATCCAGTAGTTTTTACGTGATGCGAACGCAAATAAAAGCAGACAGACAGAAATGAGTTACTATTTAATGATATGTATAGATATAGATGTATAGATTACACAAGTATACATGGTTTTGGATCTAGACAACCGAAAGCTGTTTCTAAAATTATTTGGAACGCTGAATTCGAATCTGCACTTCGTTTTTTTTTATTGGTTCTGGTTTTCGAGATAATAGGTTAGGTTAGGTTGCATGGGTCGCCGGCTACGCAAAAGGGGAAAAGCCGACTCACTTGGGTCCCTTAGGTCCCGTTGTGACGCCCGAAAGAGGGATGAGCAGGATAGATACCTACCGATCCCCACTTTAGGTTTGATGCAAAAACCAACCGGAGAGCCGGATAAATGAGTTTATCCTGTTAATATCGCAGCCCGATAGGTCTGTGAGGTCTTGTAATATCGAGCTGCCTAGCAGCGCCGCCCTTTCCATAGATAGGGCCGGACAGTGACAGAGGAGGTGTTTCACTGTTTCCTCTTCCTCCTCATCCTGACAACTTCTACAGAAGTCATTATGCGGTAGATTCAATCTCCTTGCGTGTGCACCTATAATGCAATGCCCTGTCAGCACAGCCACTAATGTGCCTATTAGACCTCGAGGGGTTCTCAGCAGGATTGCAGTACGTTTGCAGTCATACTGAGGCCATAGAAGCCTCGAGGTCGTGCAGGTGGGCTCGTTCGACCATCTGGTCTGCGCAGCCCCCAGTAATTCCTGCTGTATGTTATCCTTACAGCAATTTAGCGGAACACCGACTAGTTGATCTATCTCCTGGTCCCTAAGGTAGGTTCCAGATCTAGCCAGTTCGTCCGCAGTTTCATTTCCGGGCACTCCCGCGTGCCCTGGCACCCAAAAGAGTTCCAGGTTGGAATGTCTCGCCATCTCATCTAGAGATGTCCGGCATTCACGAACCAAACTGGACGTAGTATAAACGCCCGATAAGGAATTTATCGCAGCCTTGCTATCAGTACGGAACTGGATATCTTTACCATATATCCTGTGATACCTTAGCCAATTTGCCGCTCTTTTTATGGCAGAAATTTCAGCCTGAATAGTGCTGCAATGATTTTGTAGCCTAAAACTCATCCTTATTTGAAAGTAAGGAATGAAAACGCCTCCCCCCACTCCAATGTCCGTTTTAGATCCATCTGTGTAAACCTCAAGCACGTTTTCTTGATGACTTTCATGTGTCATCATGGATGACGTGCCTGAAGTTGATACTTCGAACCTTCTGGTCGGCATGGCTGAGGGTGCACAATAATCAATATTTTCCGGGATGGTCGATATGCGCACACATCCCAAAATAGTCGCATGGCCGAAATTCTTCGATTTCCATGTCCCAGCTGCACTAAGTCTTACTGCCGAGTTCAGGGCCAGCTGTTTGGCCATTAGATCGGCTGGCAGCCAGTGCAGCATTGTAAACAAAGCCTTTGATGGCGTCGTGCGTAAGGCACTTGTGATCATCAAGGCTGAAGTGCGTAGTACTTTGTTGACTATACTACAGTATGTAGGCTTGCCTAGTGCAGGCCACCATACTAGCGCTCCATACATTAGTATGGGCTTTATCACAGTATTGAAGAGCCAGTAGGCATTTCCGGGGCTAATGCCCCAGTTTTTACCTATGGCTTTCTTACAGGTATATATGGCTATTAAAGCCTTGTTTGCCCTAAATTGTACATTAGGGTTCCATGACAGTTTGTAATCTAGAATAACACCCAGATATTTCGCACTGTCAGACAGTTTAAGCTCCATTCCGTTAAGGTGTGGTAGCGAAAATGTGGGAATCTTGTTTCTTCTAGTGAATAATACAAGATCCGTTTTCTGCGCATTAACACTTAGACCACCTTCGGTGCTCCACCTACTAATTTGTCTAAGCGCTGTTTGCAGACGTTGCGATATAGTGTCCAGGTGTTTGCCTGACACAGCTACTGCAACGTCATCCGCATATGCCACGGTTGTGAACATCATAGAGTCCAGTACCGTAAGCAATGAATTTATGGCGAGGTTCCAAAGAAGAGGTGATAGCACCCCTCCCTGTGGTGTCCCTCGTCTGGCTATCCTACAGACAGTAGCCCGCCCCATATTGGATATGATGACCCTACAGGTCAGTAAATTCCTAATGAAGCTAATAATCGACTGATTAACATCCAGTCTCTCCAGAGCCCTAATTATGGCCTCCGGTTTCACGTTGTTGAACGCTCCCTCTATATCAAGGAACGCCACCAATGCATATTCCTTATGCTCTAGAGATTTTTCAATACATCCTACGAGCATATGCAGTGCCGTCTCAACCGATTTACCCTTGGTATATGCGTGTTGAGATGTTGAGAGTCGGTTTGGATTAATTGTTGTTCTCATATGGAGATCAATTATCCGTTCCAATGTTTTCAGAAGGAAGGATGACAGACTGATAGGTCTAAAATCCTTCGGTGAGGTGTGCGACGTTTTTCCTCCTTTCGGGATAAAAACAACGGAGCACCTAGTCCACAGTTCCGGAATATACGCCCATGACAGACATGCTGTGTATATTCGGGTTAACCATGGTATTACAAGATCCGCATTATGCTGCAGTTCAGCAGGTATAATGCCATCAGGACCCGGAGATTTGAACGGGTCGAAGCTCTTTATAGCCCACAAAAGTCCTTCCCTGCTAATAGGGATTGAATTTTGCGGGTGGCAGTCTAAGCAGGTTGAGTGTTCCCCTATTAGGGGAATACAACCAGGGAAGTGCGTGTCCATGAGTACCTCAAGGGTCTCACGTCCACTGGTAGTCCAGTTACCACATGGTTTCTTAATGAAACTTGGCACAACTTGCGACACTGATAAGATTTTTCGAAGTCGGCTCGTCTCAGAAGCCCCTTCTACGCCGCTACAGAAGGATTTCCATGACGCTTTCTTCGCAATTCTTATCAGATTTTTAAATCTATTAACTGAGGCCTTATATGCTGACCAGTTACCTAGTCTTTTTGCCTCATTGAAAAGTTTGCGGGAGGTTTTTCTAGCTTCCGCAATTTCGGAGTTCCACCAGGGTGGTTTGCTCCTGCCACGGCAGATGTTTACTCTGCAAGATTCCGACGTCGCTAGTTCGAATGCATTTGTTAGGGCACCGACTGCGACATCAATACCCTGCCTATCATTGATAACAGGAGGGTTTGAAAGAAAGTCTGAGAGAAAAGATCGCTGTTGCTCCCAGTTTGTTTTCCTTCTGTTACGCCGGGGTGTAACCCCATTACCCTGAATACCTATCTTAAATTCAATATACCTATGATCAGAGAAGGAGCAGTCATTTGAGACCCTCCACGAACTGAACAAATCTGAGTGCCTAGTGTCTACTAGCGTTATATCAAGTACCTCCCTTCTATTTGTCACAACAAAAGTAGGTTCTGAACCAACGTTAACTACGTCTAATTTACTACAAAGGATAAAGTCAAGTAAAAACTCA
This sequence comes from Phasia obesa, assembly GCA_949628195.1. Classification (NCBI taxonomy): domain Eukaryota; kingdom Metazoa; phylum Arthropoda; class Insecta; order Diptera; family Tachinidae; genus Phasia; species Phasia obesa. Next base: position 25,208,497 of record OX451218.1, on the reverse strand, counting down.
CCCCTTGTGTTGCAGTCGGAGCTTCCCCATACGACATGATGAGCTTTCGAGATAATGGGCATTTCATGTTTTTGCTACAAACCTTGTTTTTCGGAATATTTTGTTCAATAGTGTGAAGTGATGCTGGAATATCTTCAATATTCTTAAGGTTTCGTAATCTCCAGAAGTTGTGCTTTCTTTAAGTATAACAACCATTTTCTATCTATATGGATACTGTTGGAATTCAGCATCAAACACAAAATTTCTCATTTCTCAGTTTTGACCGCATAGTCTCCACAACAATAACTTGATTTAATTTTTAGTTTGTAAAGCGTAAACTAGACACTTTAGTAGTTAAAATAAGCTATTAAAGTTCTAAACCCTCGACCACTTCCAGAAATATTAAAAAAAGTATTCGAAATTTTTTATAAAAATTTTATATATTTTTATATGAAAAAAATTACACAAGTATACATGGTTTTTAGAAATGAAGAGCAGTCGAACTGAGTCGCTTGCACTTTTTGGGATCTGTTTCACGCTCATCATGCTCTCATCCCAAAATACTTGGTATCGTTTTTCGATTTTCGCCAAATCTTCGTGTAGTCGCTCTCCTTGCTCGTCGCTTGTATCACCTAAGTTTTCAGGAAAAAAATCGAGATGAGAATGCAGAAAATGTATTTTGAGAGACATTCGAGCTCCAATCCTGCAATAATTTTGCAACAAACTGTCGATTTTTTGCTTGAAATCCGGGGATTTACGGTTGCCGAGAAAGTTATGAACAACATCTTGAAATGATACCCATGCTGCTGTTTCATTGGGCGTTAAATATTTTGTAAAGTTTCTGACGGCCATTAATTTTTGAATATCAGGTCCGACAAATATTCCCGCTTTGATTTTGGCGACCGACAATTTGGGAAACAACTTGGCCAAGTACTCAAAAGCCGGTCCTTCACGGTCGAGCGCTTTAACAAATTTTTTGATAAGGCCAAGCTTTATGTGAAGAGGTGGCAAGAAAATGTTCTGTGGGCTGAAAAGTGGTACAGAAGAGACATTTTTTTCCTGGTTCATAATTAGTACGGCTTGGCCAATCTTTTTTCACATAATGTTGGTCAGTTGCACGGCTATCCCACAGACACAAAAAACAGCAAAATTTGGTAAAACCAGATTGCATTCCCATCAAGAGACCAACAACCTGTTGGAATAAAACATATCAATAAGTTATTCTTTAAAATTGAATTGAAATTTATTTTCAAACCTTCAAGTCACCACAAATTTTCCACTGATGCTCTTTATATTTTATTTTGGTGAAAATTTTAGATATTGTATCGTAGCATTCCTTCGTTTGTATTGCATGAGCAAAACCATCGGAATTAATGGTTTTATATTTCCATTGTGTATCCGAGCAGCTTTATTTTGAATCATTTTGTTTGACTGTCAAGAAATTTCCACTCCTGCATCCGTGAAGCGAGCAATTGTAATTTTTGTTTCGATAAATTCAAATCACGAACCAAATCATTGAGTTCACTTTGCGAAACTAAATGTTTTTCCTCCATGTTAAAATCGCTTCCAATGCTCGTCAAAGATGGACTACAAATTCCCATGGGACTTGCACTCGTACCTGAACAAATTGGCAAAGGATCATTGCTCGCACGAGGAACTGGCTTAGACACTGATGATACTTCAGGATATTTATATTTAGATTTACACCGACGATATTCATCAAGCAAAAGTAACAATCATCTACATGATTTTTCGGCTCTCTCCATAACATTCGCAACGAAAATGAAAAATATACTTTATATCGCGTGACCACTTGTATAATATTGAGCTACACGCGTTACAAATCAATTTCGGTACCCACGGCTTTAGAGTGTTTGATACAGAGAAACCAAAATAATAAAAAAATGCATTTCTGATCACATCAGTAATAACTTTGCCACTTTTTCTGATCATATAACATCCGCAAATATAACAAAAATACTTTGGATCAACTTTACAATTCTGCCTTTGCACTTTCACACGTTTTGGATTCCAAAAAGAACTTTAAAAATACAAATTAAATAACGGTACTAGCGATGCTAACAGCTGACTGTCATTATGATAACCCAGTGTTGCTAACATGCTAGGAACACCAAACTAGAACCAATTTGGAAAAAGAAACCCGGATTTGAATTCAGCGCCTCAAATAACATCAAGATTAGTTCTCATCTTTTCTGATCTAAAAGTTGACCTGGATTTGTAAACTTGTGTTATTAGGTAAAATTTTATATCTTTTTATTAACCGACTTCAAAAAAAGAAGGAGGTTATCAATTCGTCTGTGTGTTGCTTTTTTTTTTTTTTTTTTTTTGTATTCTACTGCAAACTATTCTCCTTGTTAGCTTCTTATACCAGTTTTATGTGTGGGATTGTGTTAGTTTTAGTTTTAGTTCTTTTTTGGTCAATGCAATCTAAGAGGTGTTTTAGATTACATGACACATTGTTGTCTTATTTGTTATTGTTTTTCATGTATTAAAGATTTTTATTCATTTTATTGCTGGTTGTGGGTTGTAAATTGTCCTTTAAGCTTTTTATAGGTATTTAAAGTTTGGAATAGTTTGTGATATAAATGAAGCCAATAAATGTCCATTAAGTCGATAGGTGGGGGCAGCACTTATTTAGTTTTATTTTAGTATTATTTTCTGGCATAAAAATACACAGTGAAACCTTAAACAGACACACAATTTGAAAAGCTGTAAATTATATTTTACAATAATTATAAAGGCTGGTTAAATTTGTAAGGTCCGATGTTGGTTTTGTATAAAACACAAATTATTTAGTAAATTATTGTCATTTCTTTTTATTATGATAATATTGGTATGGTTCAATTATGTATGGAACAAAATATCGGCCAAATGGCTGCCGCGACCTCGGCTGCACACCTCCAGCCGATGCTCCGAATTTTCGATGACGCTGAGGCATAATTGAGATTCTATGTCGTTAATGTGTCGAATTATCTCAGCCTTTAGCTCTTGAATTGTTGCCAGCTTATCAACGAACACCTTTTATTTCAAATAACCCCAAAGAAAGAAGTCCAATTGAGTCAAATCACATGATCTTGGCGGCCAATTAACATCACCACCACGTAATTGCCTGACCGGCCTGATTTTGTAAAAAATAGGCCCGATGATGCCGCTAGCCCATAAACCGCACCAAACAGTTATGAGTGCATAGGTTTTTCGACAATCTCTCTTGGCAATTCTGCTTTTTTGACGAATCTACTGAGGTGAAAATGTACCTCATCACTGAAGATAATTTTCTTCAAAAATTGATCATCCAACGTTGCCATTTCTTCTCACCATTCTGACCATTGCTCGATTGTGTATTTTTCCATGGTTTAAATTGAGTTAGTCTGAGATTAAGAAATGTCAAATTAAATTAAATCATATTAAATGCAGAAAAAAACTTAAGGTTTAGGTGCGTTTCACATTCAATTCTATAAACCAGTCAATGAGAAATTTTGCTCTTTAAGCATACAAAATTTTTATTTTATATTGTAGTTTGTTGAAAAAACGAAAAGTTTCTCGTTAAAACCGGGAAAATCGATTTTTTTTTAAACAACACTAACTCTAACTCTAACTTTTTGCTTGTCTGCTGAAAACACCCAGAGTCTTTGGCAGGAATCGAACCCGCAACCTCTAAACTGATAGACTAGCGCGCTACCAATCGGTCTATCGATTTTAGACCCATAGTTTCTTGGTCAAACCTTCTTAAAATACCTCATAGAATATGATTTGTTAATACATAAAATTTTTTTTTAATACATACAAATTGACCCACTCATGTATTTATCAAAAAAGGCCAACATCAAAACCGAAGATGTTTTGCATTGGCTGGCAATATACTGAAAATTACTTGCTAAAGCCTATTACTCTGTTCAAATTTATGAAAAGTGTTGAGCAACAATTACACAGGGCAACAGCAAAAATATGCTCGAGTAACTACTATATACATTTGATGTATCATGGCTACCTTAGTACAAAAATGGTAAAATTTTTAAATTCTATGGATAGATTTTTTTTAAAAAATTTTTTTTTTAAAATTGCAATTTTTTTGAGACGTTTCTTCAAATAATTAATGATAACTCAAAAACTACTAGTCCGATATTATTAAAATAAATTCAGAAAAATTAAGATTTGCATAGCCTTTAATTCGTCTATATATCGCGTTTCAATCGGATCAATAGTATCGGAGTTATAATAAAAAATTTAAGAAAAAAATATATTTTTTACGTAAAAATGGCAAAAATTTTCGTTTTAAAAAAATCATAAAAAATCGAAAACGGCAAAAAACTTCCAGATTCATTTTTTATCGCATAACGACATATAATAGCAACAAAATGAGATATCGACCATAAAAATCGTTTGATTTTTTTCGAATTTATTCACATTTTAGTGAATTCGCTCATTTTCACAAAATTTTAGTTTTTTGCTTGATATACGCATTATAGCGGGTTTTCAAATGTGTGAAAAACATAAATTTTCCAATTTCAAGGGGTGCATGTCGGATTAATGTTAGATTTGATGAGAAACTTCCACCCACAAAATTTTAGTCGAATTCGACAACGTTAACACGTAGCGCATAGGCCCCAAATCTGAAAAAAAGCGTTTAAATCGAAAATAATTAAAAATTTTACCATTTTTGTACAAAGGTAGTCATGATACATCAAAATTATATAGTGGTTTTAAGAGCACATGAAATTTTTTTTATTTTGTTGTGCTGTGTTATTATTTCATAAGGAAACTTTGACATTTAAAATGTAGTGCCTATGCATGTAGCTTGACAGCATTCCGCATGACAAACTGAACAGAGTACCAGGCTTAAAAGTAAACATCCAGTATGGACTGGCATTAAATAGAAGACCACTGACTTATAACTAACAAAATACTACTTTAGCTAAATAAATGAACTGGTAGTGGAATACAGCTACGGCAAATACCTTCTGGTTAATATAAAAACCAAAATGATTTCAATACTTTGTGTCTGCATTACATCAGCCTGCTATTGTTGTATATATGTAAAAGTTCAAATTTTTGCAGGCAGATCGAAATGCGGACATGGGAAATGGGAAATTTAAACTTCAGACTATGCAATACTGCTCAAACCGAAATTTCAGCCATAAAAATATCGGCAAGCTGCCTAAGATACCATAGAGTATAAATGCAAAGATATTCATATTTGTAGCCATACAAAAGCTGCGATAAACTCCTTATAGAACGTCTACATAACGGTCAGATTGGTTAGCAAATACCGGACATCTTTAGACAACAGGGGAAGACTTGCTAGATCTGGAACCTGCATCAGCAATTAGGAGATAGAATAATTGGTCGGCGTCCCGCTAACTTGCTGTAAAGCTAAATTTTAGTGAGAACTATTGGCGGCCGCGTAGACTAGATGGTCTAATGAAATCACCTGTACGAACTTGGGGTTATTATGGTCTTAGGCCCATTATTATAACTTGCCATTAGCTAAAGTTAGGACTTTATCAGGGTGATAAGTATTTTTCGTTATTATAAGTAAACATTAAGCTAGTAGTGACGGATAAACTAAAGAGAAGAACATCTTGTCTTTAACTTTTAACATTGGATATAAGAGTCTGAAGTTGCCATGTTTCGTCAACTATAAAGTTGCCGTATTTTCTAATCTATGAAGAAAAATAAATTCATTTTAATTTAACTTTGCATTTGAAAAAAAAATGGAAAACAGATCTCCTTTGTTGTATAGGTATAAAATCTTTTCAGCTTCTTGTTGCACAGATAACTAATTTGTGGTTTGTTAAAAGTAAACAAATAAATGGAAGGTATGGCGTTGCCACTACGTTTTTAAGAACTAATTTATTTTGTCAAACGTAGTCGGTATTCATTATTGTACTGCCATATTTTCAAAAAGATTAATTTTATTTTACAAGGAAGTTGTAATAACGAAAAATACTTATTGTTCACTTTATCGCTCACTTAAGTAGAAGTGAAATTTAACTAAAACGTACTTTAAAGGCAAGTTATAATAACGGGCCTTAGTATGATTGCAAGAAGCCTTCAAGACTCCCTAGAAGACAGATGGCTGTGCTAACATTGCACTGTGTCATTGATGTCCATGCCAGGAGATTAAATACACCTTATAATGACTTCCGTAAAAGTTGTCAGGATGAGAAGGAGAAGGAGAATGAGATGGTGAGGGAGGGAGGGAGGGCGGCATTCCTTGGTAGTCCGAGGCCCTGCAAATCTATCGGGTTGTTTCATTACAAAAATAAATTCATTTATCTGAGCTTCACGATTGTCTTGCTCTATTTCAAATGTGATTGTACAGAAATTTTAAAGAATATTGCATATCCCTTTTCAGGCATCTGAAAGAGACTATAAGGGTCCAAGTGAGATGGTTTAAAATACAAAACCGGCAACCTGTGCAACCTACCCTACCAAGTATCCGAACTCATGGTTGAATGAGAACGTCGATCACCCTAAACAATTAATATAACAGTGATAAAAATCTAAAGATGAATATTTTTTTCATCTTAATGAATATTTTACCTATTTTTTAACGATTACTTCCATTTTTTTTCAAATAATTTAAAACTTTAATATCGATTGTTGTTGCAAATACCACAAAAAAAAACTTTACTTTTTGTACTAAACGTTATCTTCGGTAGGTTGTTTTTCTTTACAATTAAATAAATAAAATGTTATCTTGAATGGGTTGTTTTTTTTTTCTTACAGTTAAATAAATTAATGCTGCTTAGGGCGAATTTATATAAATAAACAGTCGTTATCCCTTTTTCGATTGTTTAAGTTTTCAAAAAAAAAAAAATAAATAAAAAAAACACACTACAAAAAAAAAACACTCGAAGTAATCGAAAACGAATGAAGTGCCAACTTTTCAATTTTTCTTTTTTCTTATAACGAGTGATTTTTTAAGAGCTTGAGAACTTTTTAAAAAAAAAAAACGCATAAAATTTGCAAAATCTCATCGGTTCTTTATTTGAAACGTTAGATTGGTCCATGACATTTACTTTTTGAAGATAATTTCATTTAAATGTTGACCGCGGCTGCGTCTTAGGTGGTCCATTCGGAAAGTCCAATTTTGGGCAACTTTTTCGAGCATTTCGGCCGGAATAGCCCGAATTTCTTCGGAAATGTTGTCTTCCAAAGCTGGAATAGTTGCTGGCTTATTTCTGTAGACTTTAGACTTGACGTAGCCCCACAAAAAATAGTCTAAAGGCGTCAAATCGCATGATCTTGGTGGCCAACTTACCGGTCCATTTCATGAGATGAATTGTTCTCCGAAGTTTTCCCTCAAAATGGCCATAGAATCGCGAGCTGTGTGGCATGTAGCGCCATCTTGTTGAAACCACATGTCAACCAAGTTCAGTTGTTCCATTTTTGGCAACAAAAAGTTTGTTAGCATCGAACGATAGCGATCGCCATTCACCGTAACGTTGCGTCCAACAGCATCTTTGAAAAAATACGGTCCAATGATTCCACCAGCGTACAAACCACACCAAACAGTGCATTTTTCGGGATGCATGGGCAGTTCTTGAACGGCTTCTGTTTGCACTCACTCCAAATGCGGCAATTTTGCTTATTTACGTAGCCATTCAACCAGAAATGAGCCTCATCGCTGAACAAAATTTGTCGATAAAACACATTTCGAACCGAACACTGATTTTGGTAATAAAATTCAATGATTTGCAAGCGTTGCTCGTTAGTAAGTCTATTCATGATGAAATGTCAAAGCATACTGAGCATCTTTCTCTTTGGCACCATGTCTGAAATCTCACGTGATCTGTCAAATACTAATGCATGAAAATCCTAACCTCAAAAAAATCACCCATTACATAATTCCTTTATTTAAAAAGGCCAAAAATTAAAATACTAAGAAAAAAGCAGCTAGAAACATTTGTCGCCTTGTTGCTTTTGCTCTCAACTGCCTGAACTAAAAAATATGAGAAAAAAATTAAAGTTCAACTGAAAGTAGGGAAGGTCAATCAGAACATCGTGAACGGTTTGTGTTTAACTGGCAGACTGTTTGACATTTTTTTTTTTGTTTTACTTTTGTATGGCATCGCAAGCTAAAATCAACATAAAATATTGAAAAAGGAACACGACCGGGAAAAATGTCTTTTGAAATTTAACAATTTTTCATTTTCACTCGAGTATTTATATTGGCTACCACACGAGTTTGATTTTTTTTTGTGGTAAGAAAACTTGATATATTAGTATTGGTGAAGAGGAAAAGAAATTTTCTTATTAGAGAATTTTTTTTTTTTAATTAATTTTTTGTATCAAATTGAACTAACAATAAGTATTCATGTTTAAGTCTAGAGTTGTCATCATTTTAAATTCATTTTCCTGGAGTTTACACAATAGAGGCAATACGAAATCTTTTTAGTCAGCTATAAATAACCTCAGTCGTTTAAGATTGTTTCGAGATAGCGCACTTGGATGTAATCGAAGCTACTTTAAATAGGATGCCGTATATTTCTCCATTTCTGCTTTAACTAAGGACATGCTCAGGAATTTTTAATTAACCAAAAGGGACTGTATTCAATTGAGGAGTCTACCGCAACACATTTGAATATTTTTCTTATTTTAAATGTGAGACCGCGGACCAGGACTACTATCGAGTAATAGAGTAGAAATTGATAAACTAAGCTAAGGGTAGATTATCTGCCAACACAGCTATTTTGTATATGTATACTGTTTTCAACTTCATTTATGTTAAATTTGCTTTTCCAAATAAATCGCTGAGTTTTGCTAATTAAGTACAACAGGAGGGCGTGATTATACATATATGAAGTGTAATCCATGAAGTTATTTCTCGTAGCTTCATATGGAACCATGCATGATCGAATTGACCATTAATGTGATTTGTGGTGCACACATATATTTTTTAGTCTGCATGTCGGATAGTTTATATAAAAAAAAGGCTAATAACATCTGCATCTACGTCTAAATCCTCCAGATGTCTTTGAAAACTCCACGCAGTACTGCTTTTCTTTTTGCACAGTTCCTACTCTATAAAGCAATCGCTTTATAGAGTAGTGGCGATAGAGTCAGTCCTGTCGGACGGCCATATTGGTCCTGAACGTATCACTTACTGTCCCGTAGTATAGAGTCTGAAGTTCCGCGTCGGACGCCCATATTGATCCTGAACATAGAATCTGAAGTTCCGCATTAGTATACATAGCTCTGATGACTTGTAGTATTTTGTTTGGCACTTCTTTCTTATTTATTTAATGCTAACCATATATCGTTTCTATTGACTGCATCGAACACTTATTTAAAGTCAACAAAAAAAGCAGTTACAGTGGTGACTTCCATTCGATCGATTGTTCAATAAGTATTCGAAGGTATTTACCTGATCGGCACAGCTGCGATGTGGGTGGGCGAAACACAGTCTCGTTTGAGTTTGCTTATTTCGGTTGCGTCTCTGTAATAGTGGGACGTTCAGTTTCATTGCTGTTACTTAAATCCGGGAAATATTACAAACACCTTTTGGTTTGTTCCTTAGTGGTTTTAAGTAGAATTCCGTTGCGATCACGCACTGGTTGGTTTAATTTTGGTTTTTTGATTATGAGCCGATTGATGAGCTAATGAAGTTTTCTGGTATTTAAACCTGCTGTATTTTCGGCTTCATATGCCAAGGATTGAATGTACGAGGGTTTGTTGTTTCTATCCACCCTTTTCACCTTTTTTGTCACGTCCGAATATTGTCGCTTCATTTGTGAATTGATGGTCATTAAAATTTTTAAATTGATTCGCTGTTCGATTAGTTGCCACGTTCTACGTTCTGTCTGTTATCCACGCTTTTCTATTGGCACTCTGGTTTAAACCTTATTGCTCTTTTGCTATTTGCTTTATGATTTTGCACGATTTTGCCCACGATTGTTCTTCTTTATTGATTATTCTTTCAGTGTACTTTAAGGCCCCTATTACGGTTTACAACTCAACTGTACTTCAGTTGAAATTTTACAATTTGCTATTATTAGTTACAACTCAACTTGTCAAAAAATTTTAAGTTGAATTTAAATTGTGTTAAAACTCTGTTGTAGTTTCACCGTTTACAACCCTGTGTTAGTTCGGTTAACAAAAGTTAAAAAAAAATTACAACTCATCAGTAGCAGTTGTTTCAAATTACAACTCATCAGTAGAAGTTGTCTTTTAGACAACTCAAATGAGTTGAGTTGTAATCCGTAATAGGGGCATTATATTCACTAATTTCATGGCCTTTTAGCTTGGCAAGGTTAAAGTTTTTTTTACGGCCTCTGTTGTTTGTTTTGTGGGATCTTAATTTTAGCTTTAGATATGCGACGTCTAGTTCGTGGTCCGCATCAATATCAGCTCCCCTTTTCGTGCGTAGGTCGCACAGAGAAGAACTTGATCTTCTCATACAAATATGGTCGATTTAGTTTCGCTCGTTGCCACTGGATGATGTCCATTTATATATGTGTATATCTTTGTGTGTCTATATAGTCCCACCAATAACCAGTTACGTTCCATGATTTATTCTAATCCATCACTGTCAATGCCTACTTTTGCATTGAAATCTTCCGTCAAAATTATCAAGTCGCGTTTGGCATTTTTGACAATATGTTTCACTTTACTGTAGAAACGCGCTGTTATGCGCTCACAGATTGGCGTCCATGTCTGTAAGGTGTTTTTAATTTTTTTCGAGACTAATATACCCACACGACTTTCCGTCCTGTCAATATTTTCGCTATGTGGTATCATATTACCATATTCTGAAATAGTTGGCCCGCATCCATCCCACCTCATTTCTCTTATGCCTAGTATATCCACTTTTATTTTCGACAGTTGTTTTTCAAGTTTTGCCATTTAATAAAAAATTTTTTGGCATTTTAATAAAAATTTTAATTTTTTATTAGAGCTTAACGACTAATGTGCAGGAAAGCAGTCCAATTTAAATATTACTACAGACGTGGTTCTTAAGGTAGGTTAAGAGAAATATATTGAAAAAATAAAATTTTACATATTTGGTGTAAGAGTGTATTTTACTTTTTCTATCGCAGAATATTTACGCACGTTCACTAGTTAAACTATTTTTTATTTTATTTCATTGCTTCTAGCTTTTTGACATTAAAACAAGTTTAGAGTTTTTTGCTAAACAGTGTTGGCAAAGATCCAAATAAATATTTGTGAAGAACAAAGAAACAACATTCATGTACGCACTTAACCAGTCTCTGTACAAACAAACTCAATGACACTCTTCGGTTTTTCACTTCAACTAACCAGAAGATTCTAAGGAAATAATTCATATATGTACATACATATATATTTATATGTTTAAACAGAAATCTAAGCCAAATCAAAAGCCGTGTGATACAAATTTTTTTTCCAAATATTTTTTTATTTTTCTTGCCCTTTTTACAATTAAATAAAAATTCTTATAGCTTCCAAGGCTCCTTAACACCAGTTTTCTTCTCATTAAAAAGCGCAATGAATAGTTTTGTATGTCAATATTTTTCGTTTTCGTTTTCATCTTTATCTTTATCTTTAATATTTTTTGTCATCATCTCATGCTGTTGGCTTATATTACACTCATATTTGAATGACGAGTTTTTTATTTCTCTGCAGGTATGGGGCAAATGTGAGTGTTATTGTCTTAAAATATTATATGATTTTATAAACAGAACTACTCCATAAACTAGGCCAATTAAATCATTAACGACGACAGCTTGCTATCTTGTAACTTATCTCCGCCACCATCTTAATGCTAGTCAGAGTTGTCAAGGCTGTGGTAAAAGAAGTAAAATAGATTTTTATATTTGCAACGAACAACGGGTACTGATGCAGAGGACAGGTGATATATTGTTACGATTTTACTTTACAATGGGTTCTTTCAATTGAAAAATAAATACATACTGTTATTACTTTTACTGTAAGTCACTTTATTTATTAACACCACTGTTCAAAAATTGTTAAAAACTCTTAAAATTCGACAACTGAACTCTTTGACTTTTGAAATAATACTGCCATACTACTCGCCAGCATGATTTGCTTATATAGGCGATTTAAAAGCACCAGAATGTTCTATTTCAGCAGATCTGGCAGGTTCGATTGTTATTACTCTTGTTTTCTATTTGTGTAGTTATTTATTTCTTTATACAAGTTTGTGTGGCTGTTTATTTCTTTAATCCTGTTTGTGTGGTTGTTTATTTCTTTATGCTTCTATTTATGTATGTTCGTGTGTATTTAACTGAAGAGTGTTTATTTAATGTGCGTATGTATAGGCGCCACTCATCCCGTGCTTGTTGTTTTATGAATGTTTGTACATGAGGCGTTTCTAGACTAATCGACAACAGCTAGATGACTAGCGATGCTCTTTTTGTTTGTTTCTTTCTTTCATCATTGCAAAAAAACAAACCATTAATGTTATTGTTGTTGTTCGAGAGTATTATTATTCAGAGCTTATAATGAATAAATTCTTTTTTCATAAAAATATTTATAAGAGCTCACGTTTTCGTTTGAGTTTTATTTTACATATTTTAATGGTCCTTACATTACAGTTAAGCAATCTTTTTCCAAGATACCACGAGGATCATATTTATAGATTATTTTAACACTCTAACCTTTCAATGCATGAGTCTTTTCTGTCCCTTTCATAAAAATTTATCACAGACCGTTAATAGAGGGGTAAAACATATTAATATGTCTCACGAAAATATTTGTCTTAAAAATCTGTCGCAAGTTTCTGATTATATTAAAATCTTAAAATTTAACTCGAAGATCAATACTTTAACTTCGCTTAAGGGTGAAAAAATCCATAAAACAAATCTTAGCGGGTTGATTAATATGAAAATGTGTTTAATAAGATTTCACTCTTTGTCCCATACCATAAGTCAGCTGCTAACTACATCCCATATCTTAAATATGGATTGAGCGAAAGTTGAACAAATTTTATTTTTGAAAGTTTGTTCAAGAAAATATACTCAACGAATATAATACGTATACCAGATTAAAGGCAATAAACGTAGCTTTCATCCACAGTTGGACCCATCCAGGAGCAACTCTTAGTTTTGACGTTATAAGACGAAATATGGTTTGAACGAAAGTTGAACAAATTTTATTTTTAAAAGTTGCCACATAATGCTATTGGTATGGAATATAATGGTTTTATACAAGTTGCGCAAGCGTGTTTAAAATATCCCGCTCTCAAAAATAAAAGATTCCTTAAAGTATGCAGTACCTTTAAATCAATAAAATTGCTTTACTTACTCTACTCATTAGTTATCAAGGTTGCTGTTGGTGATGGTAAAATACGTGGTCCTACCCAGGGTCTAAATGCCAACATTTACGGTTGTAATTCGTTTTCAATTCAAATGAATCTGTAAAACGAATTGTAATTCGTTTCCAATCCAAGTGAATTTGTTAAAGTAAATTAAAATTCATTTCCAAAGACATAAAGGCAAATAACACCTCACTTTCGGAACACCCGATAACTTTTAGTATTCATTGCTATAGTGGCCACAGTTGTACACCTTCTGAGAAAATTTCAAAAGTCTACTTATTATGGTTCAAAACTTAGGCCTTATACATGCAAATCACGCCACTATCGGTTTTAGGTTTTTTTTAAACTTGTTTATAAAGCGAACTAAGTTTTAATTACTGTTTGTAAATTTTTAGTGTATGCCTCCTACAGTTCAAGAAATAAACACACATTCTCGAATAACACTCCTCTATCGGAACACCCTATAAGTTTTAATATTTGTTGCTATAGCGGCCACAGTTATTCACTTTCTGTGAAAATTTCAAGAGTCTACATATTATGGTTCAAAACTCAGACGTTATACATGCAAATCACGCCACTATCGGAACACCCTTTAATTTTTAGGTTTATTTTTTTAGACTTGTTGATATAGCGAACTAAGTTTTAATTACTGCTTGCATATTTTTAGTGTATTCCTCCTACAGTTCAAGAAAAAAGTAGGGGCGTTACTCTCTATTGCGATACGAAAGCAATTTCGATTCGAAAGCTCAATGCGATAAGAGGGCAAATCGGTACTCTCTATGACTTTCGCAGCACCTTTCGGAAAATGTTTGAAAAAGTGGCAACATTAACAGTTTAAAATATATAAACAAAAGTTAAGCCGGTTGAATTTACATATAAATATTGATGGATTATGGTTTAAAGACGTAAATTAACTTGAAACGAGTTGCAAGCGGATAGGTTCGATATACTTTCCATAAATAAACTCTGGTATAATAAATCTGTTATAGAATTTTTTTTCAAATTCATATACATAGCTTTATTTTAACTTTTTCCGTTACTGAAAATTTGTTTGTTTGTTTGTTTGTTTGTTTGTTTGTTTCAATTTTAAGTTACTCCTCTAATAGCTACAATAGGTTATTAGCAAATAATTATTTGGCCTCGAAATGTTCATAAAGCCATTACAAATTTCGGTTTAAATCCAGTATACAAAATATTATACAATATCAAATAAATAACAACTAAGGTAATAAAAAATATAGTTGAAAAAAAAAACACTTAAATTTAAAACTAAGTTAAATAGTTAAGTCTATGGTATCAATAAATTTCAGAGCCATTGTGTTTTCAACATTTTCATTCGATAGAAAATCAAACAAACTGTTGTAACGAGAAATTAACGGGAATTGAGTTGTTTGGGAGTAAAATCGCGGACATCTGAAAATTACATGGGAGGTATCTTCAATGACGCATGTCGCACAGATATCTGATTGTTCCACACCAATTCTAAATAGAGATGCCTTACAAAAAGTATGTCCTGATAAAATTCTGTTTATAGTACGAATGTGGCATGATTTACGATCTCCTAGCCGTGGAGAAATTTTACAAAACCATGGTAAATCAGTAACTGATGGGAGCAAAATCCATAGAAAGAACCCTTGTCACGACTTTGTAAGTCGTAATCTCTTTGCCAGTCTTCTGCGAGCACGGTCTCAATCCGCTTAATAGCATCATGAAATGACCATTTGATGTCAACACGAACACCGCCTGAGAGGGCCTCTTTAGCTGCAGCATCAGCTAAAACATTACCAGCAATAGAAGCATGACCCGGGATATAGTGCAACTACAGTTTTGATATACAAGAAGTAGCTATTTTGTTAATAATATTGCAAACGATGTAATTGTTGGATTTTGCATTCATCAAGGCGAAAATACCAGATTTGGAATCCGACAGGATTGCCACTTTGGAGAATCTGTGACAAATTGAAAAATCTACAGCCTTATCAATGGCTAATAATTCAGCAGACGTGGACGAAAAAGATTTATTTGTACAAAACTTTTCAGTGTAATTGAGAATAGAATGGTGGAAGGCAAATCCAAATTTCATGAAAACGATGGAAAGTTCTGAAAATACTTGTATTAATATCAAAAAACGGATGTAGGTTTTTTGTAATTGGCAATTTATATGTGAATGATTTCGCTAACTCCTTAGCAGAGGCATATATAAATCGGTATTTGGGCGGTAATTCCGCTGCCATATGGTAAACCACTATATTAGGTTTTGATCTTAAAAGGCCCAAACATTTTCTGACTGCATCATTAATAAGAACTTGAATTCGGGTCATCGCAGTTTTCGAAATATTAGAAAGAGATGAGACAGCATATTCAATTTTAGGTCTTGCAAACGTCCTATAAATCTGTAAAGCCCTTTTTGGATCCAAACCAGAGTACCTATTGTTTAATATTCTAAGAAAACTGCATGTTTTCTGAACCGATTTTACAATATAGTCTGCATGCTGTGTAGGCGAATTATTATGCGTGATGATCCTGCCCAGATATTTAATGTGATTTACTTAAGGAATGGATGTGCCATTAAGAACCAAATCTAATGGTCTAGGCTTTCTATTAAAATGAATAGAGTAAGATTTTTCCGGATTAAAGGATAGTCCTCGTTCTTGGCAAAGATCGAACAACTGCTTTAGTTTAATACCAAGTAGATTTCTTGCTTCATCAAAATTTTTATGTGAACATACGAGAAAAAAATCATCAGCAAATTGGAAAAGCGTGGTGTTTTCAGAAGAAACTTTATGGAAGGTTGCAGTAAAAATATTAAACAGTACAGGGGAAAGAGTACTACCCTGGGCTAACCCCATCGCCGTAACCTTCTCATGCCTTCCTGCGATTAAAACTCTGTTAATAAGAAAAGAATGAATCCATTTAACCGTATGGGAATCGAGGTTCAGGTCCAAAAGGGTTTGACATAGTAGATAGGGATCCGTAGTATCATAAGCTTTATCAATGTCTAAGCAAGCAGCCACAACCTGCATTCCATTTTTCTTGGAAACATAAATTGTATTTATAACATCATTAATACATTGGGAAGTGCATCTAATTCGCCTAAAAGCGTAAGATCTATCGGGAATAATGTTATTTTCGAAACAGAATTTTTCGATGTGACACTTATAAGATATTCCAGAGATTTAATCAACACAGACATAAGACAAATAGGTCTATAATTTCCGAGAGTCATGGGATCACGACCCTTTTTAAGAATAGGGCAAACTTTAATGAGCCGCCATGACGGGGGAATAGTGCCATTGATCCATTGCTTACAGATCCAATCAAAGATTTTTTTTCTGCCATTTTCATGGAGGTTCTGAAGGATTTGGTAAGTGATTCGGTCAACGCCAGGCAAGAGTCTGGTTTCCTTGTAGAAAGGAACTCTTCGAAATCTGAAAATAATAACTCCGGGATGTTGGAATTGGAATCTCTAATATGAAGATCCTGCGAACGATTCTGAGTCACATCACCAGCCAACATGGAAAGATAATTCTAAGTCTGCACATCAGTCCATGAATTTTTCATTATCTTTGTTGGGTTATATTTTTTAACTCTCGCCAATTTTTGCCAAAAGACTCTGGATGAGACAGGTTTAGTAAGATCTGACAATAATTCCTCAAAGGCTATCTTTTTTTGACCGATAATATGGATTTTCAAGTTCTCCTCGGCAGATTTTAAATCGTTAAACGCCTCCGTTGTTCTATATTCACATTGTCACATTGTTTTAAATCGCAGATATCCAAGGTAGTTACATGAATAAAATCTTGTTTCATAAATAATGGGAATATTTGATGTTACTAATAACGCCATAATAAATTAAGTTTATTTTTATTTTTACTTTTTTTTACCGCCTATTTAGTTGCAGTTGATAGATAATATTTTATTATCAAACCAAACTTTATATTTGTAGAACTATTTTTTAATATTCAAAGTAGTTATATTCAGTAGGTTCGAGTAGGCTCAGAATCAGCGTGACCAGATCTAAAAATACTTTGCAGCTATCTAGTTTAAAACAATGCAAAAAAATGCTAAAAAAAGATTTCAAAATTATAAAAAATAAATAAAATACTCCTAAGTGATAAATAAGGTTCCTAAAAAGCTGAACCTATGTGATGGGGCTTTATTTAAAAACTGAAAGGTTTTCAGGATTTAGCTACAAATACTTATTTTGTTAAAATAAAAATAAAAGGACAAATATGTTGTTCAAACAAACTTTCAACACAATTTTTAGAACTTTTGTCTGTCTGTCTATCTGGCTTGGTTCAAATATAATATGATACTCTTTTCCGAAAATTATCTCATTTCCTACAGAAAATAGAGAAAAAGTAGTCAAAGTACGCAATTTTATCGATTTAAAGATAATGCAAGCTTTACTACAACTTTATATTTATAAAGCAGGATATTTTAAACACTATTTGTAGAACTCTACAATAATTTTAGAATTCTATATAAATTTTGGAATATATGTAAATATAAAGAAAGAACATAAATCATAACTGAAGCACTATAAAAGTAAGGGTCTTACAATTGGTGTGGAATACTTTCAAAGCAAAAGCGAGCAAACGATTGTCAGGACGCCCACGACGTGGCGGGCATAGCTAGTAACTTATTAATCGTTGCATGAGCATGCTCATCATGGGTGTGTTCATGAGCATGTGTTCTTACACGAACACAAACTAGATTACACATGCCTACTCAAACTATTAGTGAGCAAACCTCGGAATGAACTGACAGAGTAAAACGAACTTTCTGTACTAATGAGCACCGTGTATACTCATCTCTTGTTTGAAATAATCAGGTTTTTTTTTCATAATTTATTTATTGTATCTTCAATATTTTTGAACTAACAATAATTACTCGTATCTTAAGTCTAAAATTAAATAATCTTTTTAAGTCCAGCCAGTGCTAGACAAAAATAATGTTTGTTTCACGGATTTTGCAATCATTTGCGGGTCATCCCTCTAATGTACGGCCAAGAAAAGCAGTATCTCTTCTTTTTAGTCGAATATAACCAGGTTCATTCAGCATGTTACGCGCCAAAGGGTTTGGATGAGATTCAAGCCTCTTTAGATATGTGACTGCATGTTTAGGTCTTTGTGGATGTTTGAATTTTTTATATACCAGGGAGCAGATGTAATAATACGTAAAATCTTATTTTGGCGCCTTTGATTTTTTTTTACATTGCTAACTGAGGCAGTGCCCCATAACTGAATCCCATAACACCAAATTGTTTTGAGGATCGACTTGTACAGTAGAAGTTTACAATCTAAGCTCAGGGTGGAGTTTCTGCCAATAAGCCAATTTAGTTGTACTGCTTTTAGTTTCATTTGTGTTAACTTGAAGTCAATGTGGGTTTTCCAAGTAAGGCGACGGTCAAGATGTATACCCAGGTATTTAACGTCTGAAAGCTGTGGTATCATTTGGTTATTTATGCGAATAGGAGGGCATGAGTCCCTACTCAGTGTGAAAGTTATGTGAGTACATTTTTGTTCATTCACTTTTATTCTCCATTTTTCTAGCCATTTTTCCAAATTAAATAATTAAATAATCAGTTGTGTAGAACTTTTGGTTAAGGCTTAGTGCTTTTTATTTGCACTACAGATTTTTTGTTATTTGTATTTCATAAGAAATAATGACCTTAAATTGAACGTAAGTAATGTTGTTAAAAAACTCTGTGTTTTTTGTTTCTACACTCGAACTGTGTTCGTGTTTCTCTCAATTCATAAAACATTCAAGCAGTTTCACGCAAGATCATTGGTTTTATATTCGAAATACTTATTCATTTATTTAGCTCGCTGGTTTTGGCTGTTTATTATTATCCACTGATCATTACTCGTGTGGATTTGAAAAAAAAACATGAATTCAATAAAATATTATAATGAGATTCTTATGCGCATCGTTTTTAGTGCTCATTAGGTGCTTTAGTAACTATACATAATATTTTAGCGATTTATTGAATAAAACTTAAAAAAGATTTCGATTAAATGATTGTTTTTTTATACCATTTTAAAAAAATATTTATTTTGCGATTAATAAGCCAAAAAGTAACTGTGATATAAATAACTTTTAATAAATTTTTAAGGTGTAAACCCTATCGAGTTTAGAATAGCGCAGTCTATTCTATCATAATGGAACAATGTCATAATTTGTAGTAATTCCTTATAATCAACAAAAGAAATTGTAGTATATTTTTTAAATGAGATCAAAATGATTATATGATTTTTCTAAAATTCAATATTGCAAAAAAATGCTACATAAGCAATTGAAAATTTCTAGAAATAGTGCTAACTGCTAAATAGATAAATTGTGGCTAAATTAAAAAAAATAATGCTAAATTTAACTGCAAGAATGCTAAAATGGCTACACTGTGCAGAATAGAGTCGAAAATTTTGGCCAAAATTTAAATTTTTGGGGATTTTTTTGTGATCATTTGATATGGTGTATTTTGGTGTCCTTTAGATTTTTGTTTAATAAAAATTTTTGTTGAAATTAGATTTTTTAGTAAGTTTTCCATTTTATTTTTAGTTATATTTATTTATTTAATGAAACGATTTTTTGCCGAAATACAGATCTTAATGCTATTTTGGTTAATTTATTTAAAATATTTTAACTTTTGGATAAAATTTCAATTTTCCAGTGAACTTTCGTGTGCATTATTCAAGCCACTGTATTTGGCAATATTTGCTTTAAATGCAGTATCAGCATCAATTAATGTAATCCTGGAGTATATTTAAAGCAATTAATGCCATGCTCTAGTTGCTTGCATTCTTTTAATTTTTCTTGTTTATTCTTTCTTCTTGCCTCTTCAGCCCTAAACTAGATCCTGGAATAAAAAAACGACAATTAAACAAATTGCATGTTACAATTGACTTTTTCATGGAACAGCAAAATAAAAGCAGGATAAAAAAAAACAAATGATACAAAAACGGAAAAACAGATGCTTTTCTTAAGCCAATTACTATTGTATGAATATTTTAAAAACATACAAAACAAGTGGCATTGTTTTGGGCCAGTTGCTTTGTTGGCTTAAGGAACGAACCAAGCACAACTGGGTCAAGCAGATATAATAAAATAAAATGTAAAAGAAAATTAGGTTAAAAAAAATAATTATCACCAGATAATAAAACTCCATTAAATAGGAAAGAAAGGAAATTATATTTTGACTGTTGTGGTTCTTGCACTTATACCACTTGTAAGATGTAACACAAAAGAACGACGAAAACAATTGGCTTACATTGTACCTTGTAGTATTTGCAATCTGTCAGGGTCGTAGTGAGCTCGAATATATTATTTGCATTAGCGTTTGGGCATTCTCTACTCTATAAAAAGTATATATTATGGCCATATAAAAGACAATCAAGAGTGATGGTCTAAATATTTATTTGTCTGCCAAAAGGGGTATTGAGAACGCTGTGCATAGTAAAGCTTTTCAGTACACAGTCAAAATATTTATCTATACATATAATAAAGAGTAATTTATTTCCTATCTGTCTGTGTTCGCATCACGTACAAACTACTAGATGGATTTTAATAATATTTTGGAAGGAGGTGCCGTAATATATCAAATTATCTTACTTCAATAAAAGTACGCAATTTTACCGATATGCAGAATTCGGGATATTTTAAAGGTACTGCATACTGCGGGATATTATAACAACATTTTACAGATTTTTACGATAATTTTTAGAATTTTATAAAAATCTTCCAATTTTACCCAGGGATGGGTACCTTTATATAAAGAAAATACGTATATGTGAAGCACTATCAAAATGAGAGTCTTAAAATTTGGTGTGGATTACTTTCAAAACAAAATCGAACATAATTATTTCAGGACGCACACAACGTATGTGAGAACAGCTAGTAGTTGATACAATGAATGTTATAGAAGTAGCACATAAGGATTCGTATTACGCTTAGAAAAAAGATTGTCTGAGAATCAATGCTCATTTTAAATGAATAAAGTCTTTATCCATTTAATTAAGTAAACCGAAGTTTAATTCCATTTATTAAGAAATTTAAATCAAGAACAGAAATAATGATTTTGGATATGGATAGCTAGGTATAAAAAAAATGTGTTTGTATAATATAATATAACAAATTTTATTCTTTTCAACAGATAATACCAAAATTCGAACAAATGTGAAAAAAATTTAACGTTTAACTTCCATTGAGGTTACCAGAAGTCGCAAAATTCAGATAATAAAATAATATTAAACATGATATAATAAAATAATTCTTATATCATGATTTAAACGTTGTATTATGGGTACATTATGTGTACCATTTCCAATGTAAATCTCTTTTTATAATTTTGCTCTTCCTGTACTATTTTCACTCTCTCAAAAATAGGCATATGACCAGGGATTCCACTTTGGTCTGATCGGGCCAAAACTTGTAGTTTTTTTTTTATTTTATAAACGATTTGGTAGTTTGGTTGGTTTGTTCCAGTTTTTTTGCGTTTTTGGTAGAATAAATTCTTTATCCATTTTAAATGTTAAAATTATTTTCCAATAAAAGGGCTTAACAATTTCTATAGAATTTACTAGAACAATTGGAAATCCTATTTGTAAATGTGATCGTTATTTACTTTAAAATGAATGAAATCGTAGTAAAGGCCAGGAATCACTATCCAACATGATCGTACTATTCATCCACAAAAAACTCTGACAGAATTCTGTCCACTCCTACTCAAAAAATCGTTGTATGTACCACACTATCATACGAAAAAGATTTTGCAACACAAATAGTAAATAAATTAGTCAAGTGCGAGTTAGACTCACACACTTAGGGTTCCGTACTATGTTTAGTACAACTTTAAAAATTCGAGTTGTTAATTTTTTCATGTCTTATGAGTCACCCTTTAATTTTAAAATTAAAGTCATAATTGCATCACTGTTGGAACACCCTTTAAATAGCAATTTTTTTATAGGGGCCATGGTAATACACTATAGAAATATACATAAATCTACCTATTGCGGTTCAAAAAAAAAGGTAATATACGTGAAAAACATGTCACCCTTTAGATATTAGTAATAGTTA
This sequence comes from Phasia obesa, assembly GCA_949628195.1. Classification (NCBI taxonomy): domain Eukaryota; kingdom Metazoa; phylum Arthropoda; class Insecta; order Diptera; family Tachinidae; genus Phasia; species Phasia obesa. Next base: position 25,186,161 of record OX451218.1, on the reverse strand, counting down.
CAGCAGCCGAAGTACAACATCTACTGTAAACATTTAAATAGTCTACCTATTACGGTTCAAAAAATAAGGCTATTTACGTACAAATCATGTCTCTGCCTGAACACGCTTTAATTTTGTTATTTGTTATGGCGGCCATGGCAATTCTCTTTCTATGAATATATCAAGAGTCTACCTATTACTATTGCAGAAATAAGTTACTATACGTGAAAAAAGTCACTGTTAGAACACCCTTTAATTTTTAGTAATTGTCATAACGGCCATGGCATCTCATCTTCTATACAAACTGGAAGAGTCTACTTATCACGGTTCAAAAAATATGTCGTTATACATGCAAAACACGTCACTGTCGACAAAACCCTTTAAATTTTTATTGTTTTTTTAGGGGTTATAGTAATACACCTTTGTAAAATTTTCAAGAGTCTATCTATTATCGTTAAAAAATTAGTCAATGTGAATGTAAATTACATCACTGCCGGCAAACCCTTTAATTTTTACTATTTGTTATAGTGGCCATAATAATACTCATCCTATAAAAATTTCAAGAGTCTACCTGTTATCGTTCAAAACCTATGCCATTTACACATACAAATCACGTCACTAACGGAACACCCGTTAATTTTTAGATTTAATATGTATCCTTGCTTATAACGCATAGTTTATATTGCAAATTTTAAGTGGTTGCTTCCTATATACAGGCAAATAACACGTCACTTTCGGAACACCCTATATGTTTTAGTATTTGTTGCTATAGTGGCCACAGTTATACGCCTTCTGTGAAAATTTCAAGAGTCTACCTATTATGGTTCAAAACTTAGGCCTTATACATGCAAATCACACCACCATTTTTAGTTATTGTCATATAGACGGTAGCAACGCATCTTCTGTACAAAATTTCAAGAGTCTACCTATTACAGTTCAAGAAATAAGGCGTTATACATGCCAATCTCGCCACTATTGGAAAACCGTTTAATTTTTATTGTTTTTTATAGGGGTCATAGTAATACCCCATCTGTCTACAACTACTGTCTATTATGGTTAAAAAATTAGGCCATATTCATGCAAATCACTTCACTGTCGGAACACCCTTTAATTTTCACTATTTGTTATAGTGGCTATAGTAATACACATTCTGTAAAAATTTCAAGAGTCTACCTGTTATGGTTCAAAACTTAGGGCTTATATATGCAAATCACACCACTATCGGAACACCCTTTAATTTTTAGGTTTATTTTTTTAGACTTGTTTATAAAGCGAACTAAGTTTTAATTACTGTTTGTAAAGTTTTAGTGTATGCCTCCTACAGTTCAAAATATAAATACATATTCGTGAATAACACATCTATATCGGAACACCCTATAAGTTTTAATTTTTGTTGCTATAGCGGCCACAGCTATATACCTTCTGTGAAAATTTCAAGCATCTACCTGTTATGGTTCAAAACTTAGGCCTTATACATGCAACTCACACCACTATCGGAACACCCTTTAATTTTTATTTTTACTTTTTTATAGTTGTTTATATAATGAACTAAGTTTTAATTACTATTTATAAATTTCAAGTGTATCCCACCTACAGTTCACGAAATATGCACATAATCGTGAATAACACCTCTCTATTGGAACACCCTATAAGTTTTAGTATTTGTTGCTATAGCGGCAACGGCTATACATCATCTGTGAAAATTACAAGAGTCTACCTATTACGGTTCCAGAGATAAAAGGTGCTGACAGACGGACAGACATTGTAGCGAAAACAATAGGGTAACGTTTTTACACTTTGTGTACGGAACCCTAAAAATATAAAATTTTGTAAAAAAGATTTGTACATTTTTTCAAAAGATTATCAAAATGTACAGTCTTTCACACACATACATTTCTAATCTATGCTAGAGTAATTTTTTAGCACACATGCCATTTTTGACAGATCGTACAACTGAGTGTGATAGTGAATCATTAAGGACATTCTAAACAAACAATTTTTTGCAATTGACATATAAAGGATACAATTAATTTATTAAAAAATTGGTAGTTTTTTTAGGTTTTGGTAGGATTTGGTAGATTTTAGATTTTAGATAACTTTGGTAGAAAAAATTTTTTTTGTGGCAACGCTGCCTATGATCACTCAGTGCACAATGGGCAGCAAGTGCAGTTTTTGCTTCTTTTGGTTTTTCCAAAGCATTTTTAAAGAAAAATGTGGTCTTCTGGTCTTTTTCCTGTTTTCGTACTCTTATATTGTATTCTATTGGTGGAAAAAAAATAAAATAAAAAAGCATATTTTTAGATATTTTTTAATATATTTTATACTAATTTTAGTCAATTATATGAATAATTTTCCGTGTATAATTACTTAGAATAAACCAGAATGATTTTAACTTTTTTATAGTCAATAGTAAATATAAATGTCTCTATTCGTAAAAAAAGTAAAGTAAACTTAACTAAACTGAAGTAATTTTTATAAAAAATTTGACATAAAGTAAACTTTAAATAAGTTTTAATTTTTATAAATATGGGCTTCAATACTGTACTCCGAGGTGAGTGCTAGTGATTGTGATCTAGTAAATCTAACGAACCAAAAATTTTAATCCAAGGAAGTGATGCTGTAAAATATTTTAACGTCTCGAATAGACACGCATAAGGATTTGACGACTTATTTGTTATTATCCATGGATCCACTTATGATTTCAAGACGGTATATTAAGATTAAAAATAATATAGATTTTCAAGATATTTTGAAAATATATATAAAAAGAAATTGCCTTTTATGATGAAGAGAGCGTTTCAAGTATTGGCGATTAGCTTTAAAATATTTTTTTCTAATTAATTGACGATCACGCGCAAGTGAGTATGCATGACTGTGAGTCAAAAACAGTCAAATACTGTACAAAATATCCCTTAGGTCTCGGTACTTAGGACTTAATTGTATTGATGAGTCATCCTTTCGCTTTTAGTTTTATGTTTTTATTACTTGTTTTTTTTTTATTTTAATTGTCCACCTACGATTTATAAAATAGGTATATAACGTCATAATTATGTCTTGTTTTCATAGCGGAAATGCTGAAAAACCCCTTTACTTTTTTGATTTATTTTTTTTTACTTCTTATAACGGCCTTAGTATTCCACCTTCTAACTATAGAAGTTTCAGTCATAAAGGGCGGTAACATAGGAACAGACCGGCTTATATTATTACGAAAAACAATAGGTTTTTTTTTTACTTTTCCCTCTTAGGTACGGAACTTTAAAAAGGATTACTTTTAGTTCTTTAAGTGAAATGTACTGAAACTGAACATCGTATCGTATGAGCGTTGAATATTTGTTTGCCCCTGTCGATGTAACTTATACGCAATCTTCTTGTCTGCTATCTATACACATAATATAACTGTAACTTAATTCCTGTCTGTATCTCTTTCCGTCTATCTGTCTGTCTATCTGTCTGTCTGGCTGAATGTCTGAAGGTTTGCGTTCGCTTTACGGGTCCATGTCAAATCAACCAAAAAAAAAAAAAATTGTTTTAAAATTTACCACTTCCGCATATGAGCTCGAGGATTAAATATATTTTTATTCTAGTTCTATAAGCCATAGGAAGTGGAGTAATAGCTCATTTTAAAGGGGATTTCATACGCTTTGATTTGATATCAATCATTAAAAATAAACAAATTTTTAAAAAACTTTTTTCTTATATTTAAAAAAAAGGTTTATAAAAATCTTTGAGATAGTGTTTTCTAATTTTTTTAAAATTCATATATGTTCTTTAGTGTGGTTAAGTGAGTACACCATAACCAGATTGGGACCATGGTGGGATCATAAGCTATATTAAAAAAACTACATTTTGACTCATTACAACCTGAAAAAATAAAAATTTTTTTTAATAAACTGGATAATAAAAGTAAGAAATATTCCTTAAAACTGAAAAATTAGTAGTTTTTTCTAACATAACTTGTAATGACACCATGATCCCACTCTGAAATTTTTATGGTGTACTTACCAAGCCACATTTAAAAAATGTTGGCGAAAAAAAATATTTTTAATGAAAAAATTATTTTTTTCTTGTCTTCAAAAACTCGTAAAAAAACTTAAATCGGCAAATATCTTTCTCCTTATTGGGAATTCGGTATGCTAGCAATAAAATAAGCCATAAATCATGAAAATTAATGTACAAATCTTGATTTTATTCACAATTAAGTACAGGTACCTACTTCAACAAACATTATGTATGTAACACATTAAGATTATTAAATATTTTAATATCAGTATTTTATTTAAATTAGAATATCTCAAAAACTAGATGTGATAGAATCAACCTGCAAACAGATTGGATTTTTGTTCATATTTTATTTATTGTATCGTCAACAAATTGGAACTAACAATAATTATCATGCCGAATCTTTTATTCCCTTCACAACAGTGATTTTATTTATGCTTATGTCCACTATGATAAACCAATACCCCGCAATCTTTCTGTCATTACTTCGGGATGGGGCTCACGTAGCTGCACACATTTCACCCATACAAACTCTACCTTCGTCAGGGCCCAATGAAGTTTCAAGAAAGCAATTCTAAAACGCAGTGATTATATTCCCAACTTGAAAGTTAAGCTACCAATCAAAAACCATAGTGCACTCTCTACTAATGATACCACTTTGAAACCACCACCTCGGAACCAATTTTTGTCAGTTTGTAGTCAGTTTCCTGATGTTGTATATGTGTTTAATTCATCTAAAAAAACATGTTACTCTATATACATATATTTTTTATATGTATTAAACATATGTTATGTTACACTCATCATTTTCTTAGAAAAGTAGGATTTTTTTTTAAATATTTCGAAATTCGTTTGTAAAAAGTATTTGAAATTTTTTTTGTAAAAATATTTCTTTGAAAACTTTTTTCAAAAATTTTTTTTTGGAAATTTTTTTCAAAAAATTTTCTGTACAAATATGTTTTTGAACATGTTTTTTTTTTATTTTTTTGAAATTTAAAAAAAACTTTTTTTACTGCTCGCGATCTAATATCTATTTAACAAAAAAAGCAAAAGAGAATCATTACAACCGAAAAAAATAAAAATAACCTGAAAAAATGGTAAAAAATATATGTAGGCGTGGTTTTCAATAACGAAATTTTTGAAACTATACCTGGCAGATTGCTGCGCTTAAAATATCTATATCTCTTCAAGTGCCTTAGTAAAGTTGATTTCAAACCGAACACAGACGGACATCGCTAAATCAAATTGTCATTTATAAGGATCCAGAATATATATAATTTATGAGGTCTGAAATTTAAATTGTAAAAATTAGTCATAAAATGACAAACTTATATTTATATATATCCTTTCCACCTATGGTGAAGGCTATAATAAATATACATGTTAAGTCCAGCCAGTGCTAAATTATAATTTAGCTGAATCAAACAAAAAGTGTACTGACATTATAAAAAAATTGAACAAATAATTTAACTGAATCAAACAAAAAATTTACTGAAAATACAAAAAAATGATAACTTCAAATTTTCCAGGTAGCAATGGACATTTTCCAGGTAGCCACTGCTACCTAGAAAATTGAACTGCATTAAAAATAGCTATTGGGTTCTGCAATAAAAGAGCACAAAAAAGCATAAATAAACTTATATTACTGTGATGAGAAAGTTAAAAGAAAAGAAAGCCATTGAGAATTAAAAAAAAAAAAAATTCGAGCTGACCGACTGCATCAAAAGAACAATGCTAGCTGAGCCACCACCCCAAACATAAGAAACAGAGAAGGGCCTTGATATAAACACCGGCCTGAGACAAGGTTATATGCCTGTACTTTTTCTCATAGTTCTGGACACAGTTCTTCAGGAAAAAAATATTGAGGCACCAAACGGAATCCATTAGAGCATGAGCGCTCGGATGCATGACTATAACTAATGCCTTATGTCAGATAGACTGGGCGTCATCCAACGTAAACTAAAAAGGCTGCAAGAGTGTGGTAGGCCGGTCGGACTTAAAATTAACATCTCCAAAAGCAAGTCACTTACAAGCACCACTGCAAACACAAATCCACTACTTTTAGAAGGCACCGAATATATGATGGGTCCCAAAGTACTACCTCTTGTCGTACCCTAGCTTCGATGAGCTGAGGCGAGATTAAAAAATGTACTTCTTTTAGTGAAAAGTTTCGATCGTTAAATATTTTTTAAAAGCTTTCGTGTAAGTTCAGTTTTAACTTACATATCAGTCCTTCGAGCCATACCTTATCGAGCCATACTTTATCGAGAAACATCGAAAAAAAAAGCTCAGAACAGTATTTTCTTTCTTTCAAGATCATTTTAATAAAATTTACTAATCTGTTTGTTTGTTTGTTGGATCACATTATGTTGTTCTCTGAAGCCGAATTGATTGTTCAGAATACATCTTTTCGCGCTCAGAATTGGCTTCAGCTTAGTTATTAATACTTTCTCCAACAGATTTGATATGTTTAATAAAAGGCTTATAGGTCTGTATTATTTTAACTTTGTGATGTGGTCTTTTCCTTGCTTAGGAATCATAATTATAAAAAAAGTTTTCCACTCTGTGGGAAAGTGTTCAAGACGTAAAATGACATTTAAAACAAAAAACATATTTTTTGGGCTATACAGGGCAATTCAAATAACATCTTATTAATGGTTTATGAACCAGTCTGTGTTGTACTGCAGATTGTATTCTTTAAGTTGTTTGAATTTAGGGTTTTGAATTTTCTTTAAATGCATTAGTCTATCCAATAAAATAAGTTTCTTATACCGTTTTTTTTTGTTTTTTGATGAAATATTCGTAATCATAATTGTCCAAGGTTTCGTTTAGAAAATTTTCCATTTTGCTCCTTTCTACACGCAAAGAAAAAAACATGGTTGAGGTAACCATAATCTAAGAGCAACATGTTATGGTTGTATTATATGGTTATATATAAAAATAATATTGTTGTCGTAGGAACATATTATTGTCGTACATAAAAATTACATTATAAAATACAACCATAGTTATGTTTGTAATATAAACATACTATAATATAATTGAAACATGTAAATGGTTATATGTGACAAGGTATGAATATATTTATAAATAACAAAAAACAAATACACGAATATTTCCATTTAGACTTACATACATATTTTGATATTTTCTGCTTACCTTTTTATCTGTCTGATATTATTAATTTAAAACTATCATTTTTAATAAAAAACAAATTTATTTGTTGACAACAAATGTGTATTTGGTGTTTTACGGTTTTAGATGAACCGATAGCTTACACACATATTTCTGAACTGAAAAAATGTTAAAACCAAAATATGTATTTTTAAAACCAAACATTGTCTGTTCATTTTTAGTCAAACTTAACATACTATATTTAATAATAATATATTATGGTTATAATTTTTAAATATTAAAAATAATTTGGTTGTGGTTTGGATTTTAATATGTTTCAAATCAACCATGTTTCTTTTTTGGTGCGTATAACCATAGAATGATTAATTGTTAACAAAAAACTTGTTTATCGTGACCAAAGTATTGTTTTAAATAACTATAATTTGTTCACAGCAAACATCTATTGTTACAGAGAACATAGTGTGGTTGCCGTGACCATACAATAACCATGTTTTGTCTTTGCGTGTATTTTTATATTTTTCAGATTAATATTTGTTTCCTTTATTTCTCAATTTAACACCTTTGCATGAAATTTCTCTAATAACTTGTTTAGGTCGCATGATGCTTTTGTTGATCCAAATAATTTAACTGTATTTTTTGTCGTATTTACTATGTGTTGTGGTGTTAGTCCAACTTTCCTAAAAGTAAGCAAATATTTGAATCTCTCCTGCTGTTTTGCTAATCTTTTGTTTTCCCTGCAATATCTCTTTAGTTATATACAGGTTTCCACGTCATGTTTTAGTTTAATGTTTTCAAGAAAGTTCATATTGTCTTCTGATTTAATAATCCCAATAATCGGCGGGCCCTCCGATAATTTATTTATAATTATTTAAATGACCTTGTTTTTTATATTGTTTAGAGATAAACTTTGTTCGTTTTTGGGCTTTTGAGGTCTTTTTTGCCAAAAATGGAAAATAAAAAACTATTATTTCATTTTATTATCCAACGTTTTTAATTGCTGGTACTATTTATATGCGCTTTCGAAAAGACTTATTCAATTCGACTCATAATTAACCGACTTCAAAAAAGTAGGAGGTTATCAATTCGTCTGAATGTTGCTTTTTTTATGTATGTAACCGCAGAACTCCGCCATTTCTGAACCGATTTTAAAATATTTTTCTTTATTTGAAAGGTTATGCTTTCAGGTTGGTCCCATTTTAAAAACAGTTCATCATATTAAAAATTAAAGGGTGTCCCCATACAACATACATGTTTTTTACGTGTATTAAGAACCGTAAAGGGCACCAAATTAAAATTTTAAAAAATTGCGTGTCGTTATAGCTCCCAACGGCAGAAATTAATACAAAACTAAATTTAAAATTTAAAGGGTGTCCCCATACGTGCCGTAATTTGACCTATATATGCCTATCTTTTGAACCGTTATAGACAAAACCCTGAAAATTTTACAGAATGTCGACTACTATGACCGTTATAATAAAATGTATAAATATTCAAAATTCTAAATTAAAGGGTGCTCCAATAGTTCATTTAATTAGATGCATATGGCCATACTTTTGAACAGTTGTACACAGACCGCTGAAATTTACAAAGAGCCTGTATTGCTAAGCAGCTATAACAAAAAGTATAAAATTTTAATTTGGAAATAAAAGGGTGTCCCAATAGTTAATGTAATTCTATGTATGTGGCCAAACTTTTGAACTGTTATAGACAGACAGCTGAAATTTTCAAGGAACCTGTATTCCAAAGTCCACTATAGCAAATATACAATTTGAATTTAGAAATTAAAGGGTGTCCATATAAATTATGTAATTTGATCTATATGGGCCTATCTCTTGAAGCGTAAAACACAAACACTTGAAAATTAGGCAGAATGTCCACTACTTTCTCTGGTATAATAACAAGTATAAATATTTAGAATTATGATGTAAAGGGTGTCCCAATAGTTCATGTAATTTGATATATATGGCCAAACTTTTGAACCGTAATAGACAGACAGTTGAAATTTACAACAGGTCTTTAATTTAAAATTGTAAATTAAAAGGTATCCCAATAGGAGATGTTATTTGATCTATGTGACCCTATTTTTGAAACTGTTATACACAGATGCTTGAATGGTGTCCCCATAAAAGACGGATGCTGGTGAAAATAGCTTAACTTTTGAACAGTAATAGGGAGAGGCTTGACATTCACATAGTCTTTACTTTTTTTCCTTCTAATTTTAGCGCATATTTTATTTGGTTTAAATCTAATTCTTACAGAATACTTTTTACATTTTTAGTTTAGAATTGGTGCCCTTCTATCTTTTTTGAAATCGGTTTTTTTTTGCAAGAATTATTTACAAGTATGTTGAGCGTTATTTAATATCCATAATATACCTTTCGATATAATAGTACTACGTCTATCTTATGTCGTTAATATTTTCCGAAGTTAATTTTGCTTTTCTTTCCCTGTATGTGGTTGCACATCAGCACTCAGCCAGCTTACTAATTTGACGAAAATGACATGCGAAATAATATTATTTTCACTATTTTTTTCACTATTTTACTGCCATCCAGCCATAATAGATAATTTTTCTTACTTTATGTTTTCATTCCATTTTTCTTTCTCCCATTCCAAGCGAGTGTCAAGTAAATTTATCATATTAATGGCTCCCAATTATACTTTACTGGTTGGCATTTATACAAACTTTGGGAATTAAAACCAAATGAATTTGGCTCTATTGGTAATAATTTTACGCTGCAGTTAACACATTGTAAAAGAAACTCAAACAGAAAAACTTACAAGCAGGGGTATATAGTGTGGTAATTAGAAAAAAAAATTAACCCATTATTCGTTAATACTATTTTTTTAAAAGAAAACATTTTTGTGGTAACTATTAAGGCCTCGGGTTGTGAATGTAATAACATTATGGCAATCGGATTTATTGCATATTTTAAAGCAAAAGAATTTTGTATTTTACAGTGGCTCAAAATTGTAAAGGTATCGGATAGCAGATCTTAAGCACCTCAAAGAGTTTGGTATTCTATTCGAAATCTATTCATATAATAAAATATTAACTTATTTCCGCCTGTCTGTCTGTCTGCTTTTCTTTTGCGTTCGCATCATGTAAAAACTACTCGAATAATTTTAACAATAATTTGAGAATAGGTACCTTAGCATACTGAATCTAATTCCAAGCACTGAAAGTACACAGTTATTATAGTAGTAAAGTAAATTATAAAGGAATATTTACTTTGAATACGCTTGGCACCGCCCACTTTTCTCTTCATAATGTTTTATTTTTAGAGGATGTAAATGTTTCTACGAAGCTTCATAAAAATCTAAATAAAGTGGAACCATGGTGCAACGGTTGCTTTGTAGCTTTAGTATTGATAAATGTACTGAATTATAAATAAAACAGTGGTAAAAACGTGTTATATTTATATAATTAATAACAATTATAGAGTGACGAAATAAGCTCTTTATTTACACATTAGCTTTGCCCGCTACGATCCAACAAACACACAGATTAGTAAATGTAATTAAAACGACCTTTGAAGAAAAACAAAATACTGTTCTGTTCGATAAGTTTTGGTACGCTGGCCTAATATTTAAGCTAAAGTTGAACTTGCCCCAAAACTTGTATAAGCTCTTAAAAGATTATTTAACGAATCTCAAGTTTTTACTAAAAGAAGGTGACTTTTTAAGCTCGCCACAGCTCATTGAAGCCGGAGTTCCCCAAGGTAGTATTTTGGGACCAATTTTACATTTACTGTACACAACAGATATGCCAATTAGCACCCTAGTGCACACATCAACTTTTGCAGATGACACAGCCTTTTTAAGTATTCATGAAAGTGCCCAAGAAGCATCACAACTTTTACAACTTTGGAAAAATGGCTAGAAAAATGGAGAATAAAAGTGAATGAACAAAAATGTACTCACATAACTTTCACACTGCGTAGGGGCTCATGCCCTCCTATTTATATAAATAACCAAACGATACCGCAGCTTCCAGACGTCAAATACCTGGGTATACATCTTGACCGTCGTCTTACTTGGAAAAGCCACATTGATTTCAAGTTAACACAAATGAAACCAAAAGGAGTACAACTAAATTGGCTTATTGGCAGAAACTCCACCCTGAGCTTAGATTGTAACCTTCTACTGTACAAGTCGATCCTCAAACCAATTTGGTGTTATGGGATTCAGTTGTAGGGCACTGCCTCAGGTAGCAATGTAGAAAAAATTCAAAGGCGCCAAAATAAGATTCTACGTATTATTACATCTGCTCCCTGGTATATAAAAAATTCGAACATCCACAAAGACCTAAACATGCCATCAGTTAAAGCAGAAATAGAGAAACTTGCAGTCACATATCTAAAGAGGCTTGAATCTCATCCAAACCTTTTGGCGCGTAACATGCTGAATGAACCTGGTTACATTCGACTAAAAAGAAGAGATACTGCTTTTCTTGGCCGTACATTAGAGGGATGACCCGAAAATGATTGCAAAATCCGTGAAACAAACATTATTTTTGTCTAGCACTGGCTGTACTAAAAACGTATATTTTTTATTTTAGACTAAGATACGAGTAATTATTGTTAGTTCAAAAATAGTGAAGATACAATAAATAAATTATGAAAAAAAAGCTTTGTCCGCCACGTCGTCTGCATCCTGATAATATTTTGCTCGATTTTACTTTCAAATTACTCCACATTGTAAAAGGAAAATGCAACTAAACTAAGAAGAAACTAACGCTAACAGGATTTTGTAGCCACACTCAAGTCCTAGTATTCTTACCAAATTTTAAAAATTAACGCTAAATAACAAAAATAATATAATCACATAATTACCTAAGTATGTATGTATTTCACAAAATAATCAAATTATACAACACGTACGCGACTTAAAAACAAATACATATTTTATTCAATTGGCTATTTTGGCAGCAGGTAGTCGGTAATTCATATTTTGTCAGCGCCATCTCTGTTTAAAATATCAAACATTAAAGGTGCCGTGCCATATTAAGCAGTTAAAACCATCTGTGTTTTTTTTCTTTAATTTTTCTTGGAAATAAGATATTTTTGCCGAAAAAAAGTATCCTATATAGGTACCAGACAAGACAGTATGCGCCAACTACAGAGGAATAAGTCTCCTTCCCATCGCATACAAAATACTTTCCAGCGTGGTGTGTGAAAGATTAAAATCTAAAGCTGGCGAGATAATTGGGCCATATCAATGTGGCTTTAGACCTGGTAAATCCACCACCGACCAGATATTCACCTTACGTCAAATCCTGGAAAAGATCCAAGAAAAACAAATCGACACCTACCATCTATTTGTCGACTACAAGGCTGCTTTTGACAGCCCCATTCGTTCAAAGATGTTTCAAGCCATGTCTGAGTTTGGTATCCCTACAAAATTAATACGGCTGTGCAGGATGACCTTAACTAATACGCGATCTTCAGTTAAAATAGGAAAAAACCTCTCCGAGCTATTTAGTACCAAACGAGGTTTCAGACAAGGCGATAGGCTATCGTGCTACATTTTTAATATCCTGCTAGAAAAGGTTATACGGGATGCGAATGTGAATAGAACTGGCACGCTATACACTAAACAACACATGTTACTCGCTTACGCTGACGATATAGACATTATGGGTCGAACATTGCGAGAGGTAAATGCCACCTTTGAAAAAATCGAAAAAGAATCTGCCAAAGTGGGTCTGGCAGTAAACGGCGATAAAACCAAGTTGATGGTATCAACGCACAAGACGTCCAGTAGACTCGGGCAGACAGTGGAAGTTGAAAACTATAACTTTGAGGTAGTCAGCGATTTTATCTACCTCGGTACCGCCATCAACAAAACAAAAAACATCAGTTTTGAGATAAAGAGAAGAATAATACTGGCCAATAGATTCTACTTTGGACTTACCCCCGGGGGTTCCAATTGTCACTGCAGTAATGGCAAATGCTTTGACGCGGTTCACTCGGGGAAAATAGGGGCACCAGACGCTAGGGTTCCTAGAGCCTAAATCTGGAAGAAAAGGTCTGTGGATTTAACACGGGTCCTCTTCGAGGCCTGACCAGTGCCCAAAGGACTGGTACCACGGGAATCGGTGGCCCCACAGAGAGCCTATCCTCTCTGTGACCGGTTATTGGTGAGGTCCCCTTCGGGGGTACACGTGGTGGTTGTGGTTTAAGATCGATTATTGCAGATGTGGTGCAAGATCGATCAAGTGTGCTGTTGCACTCTCAACAGACGGAGTTTGGATAGTCCCCAAACCACTAAGCAAGAGGTTATAATATGGATCTAGGCTTGCCTTGGAAAGGCTTGCCATATTGTATAATTTGCTACTCATTGTGACTGTATACACACAAATTGCGATTGGTAGCAATCGTAAAGTGTTGTTATACTACACAATGGGGGCGCTAGTCTACGTCTTTATTTCACTCGGTGTTAAGAGCACCGTGGGATAAAGCCACCGTTGCAGGAGCCCACGTTAATCTTGAACACATCTACTTTGGACTAGGTAAGCAGTTTAAAAACAATTCCACCTCTCGACAGACAAAAATCACTCTCTACAAGACACTCATACTACCCGTGCTATTATATGATTCCGAAGCATGGGTACTTGCGAAAGCAGATAATGCTGTGCTTGGAGTGTTTGAGAGAAAAATTCTTCGAAAAATCTATGGACCAATCCTCGTTGGCGGAAAATATCGGTGTCGTAGGAACCATGAGCTGTATGAGCTGTATGCTGACATAGACATAGTCAAACGTATCAAATTACAATGATTGCGTTGGCTAGGTCATGTTGTGAGAATGGATGAAGATGCTCCAGCTAGAAAGTCATTTGAATACGAACCTGGTGACGGTTCACGCAGAAGGGGAAGACCGAAACTGCGATGGAAAGATCAAGTTGAGGAAAACATCTCGAAGCTTGGTATCAGAAACTGGAGAAGAAGCGCAGAAATCTATTTTAAGTTCGGCTATAGGAACAAATGTTCTGTAATAGCCACCTAAGTAAGTAAGTAAGTAAGTATATAGGGACCAGGATACTTAGGAATCTCCTCACAAAATTTTGTTAAAATACATCCAGTGGTTTTCAAGTGATGCGAACGCAAAAGAAAAACAGACAGACAGATACAGACAGAAATGAGTTACTTTTTTATTATATGTATAGATATAAATGTATAAATTTATATAAAATTCTAAAAATTATTGTGACGGTATTTAAACTCCAAAAGGTGTTTAAACTATTTTAATAAGAATTTAATTGCACAAAGTAAAAATACAAATTAAATACAAATTTTATTCAATTGGCTATTTGGCACTAAGTAATTCATATTCTGTCATTTTATAACAGTGTTGAAAATATCTCGCTTTAAAATATAAAAGGTGCATACTTTCACTGCTTTTTCTCCACTTTCTCTAGGAAAGAAAATATTTTGGCATCCCGTATTGGAATCTGGATACCCAGGTATAAAATTCAGCCAGTAGTTTTTACGTAATGAAAACACGAGACAGAAAGACAGACAGTCAGACAGATAGTTAGAGTTACTGTTTTATTATATGTATAGATATGTATAGATTATTGAGTGCCACGGTGGACTAGAAGTTATGAACTAGTCTGTTATTCAAGAGATTGGAGTCTCACCAAATGCTCTGAGTGTTTCAGTACAAGGGTTATGGCCTTTGTGAATACGGTCGATAAATTATGTCGAAATATAATTTGTTGTGTAAGTTTTAATAAATAAAAAAATAATAACTATTTTTATGACTTAAATATCAATAATTTGTTTTTGGAATTTTTTCGCAAACAAATTTTGGTTTTTCGCCAAACTTAGATTCAAGCCCCATATTTATAAAAAATAAAACACATAGATTTCAAATATCTACATATATTTTATTTTTTATAAATATGGGGGAAAACCTTTTGTGGAAAATGAAATTGTAACTTAATTTATAATGTTGAGCCTATTATTAATAAACTAAAACAACATATAAAAATTTTTTAACAGGATTGGTTCCACTGTTAATGAGTACATTATTACTGAACAACAAGTTTTTAATTTTCTCAATTTTTTTTCCTCCTTAATTGGCACCTTATCAACTTTTAGATTGTTTCAATTTATTGTATTGCTCTTTTAGGTACTTGAAATAAAAGCTATGTTTGTTTGATTGTAAATGTAGATGTTACGTGATGGAACAAAGTAATAGTTACAAAAATAATTTTTTATAGTGTGATGATATACTTTTCAGGTGTCAATTATTTTTGAAATATTACCGATAAAAAGTCACTTACGTCAACGGATAGATAACTAAACAATTTTTAATATTTTTTTTTTTTTGGAATTTGATTTTTAGTATGGGGTAATTCTAGTTTGCGTCGTTCTAAGACTTTGTAATTTACTTTGCTGCTCTATGATTGTTTCTAAAAACGTGCAATCATTTGTAAACTACATGACCAAACGTAATAAGACTGTTAATAGGTGCAAATATTTTTTTCTTATTTAATAATAATTAGTCACGATTTAAGTAAGGCAAAGTTTATAGTTTCTTGATAAAAGTTGAAATGAAATTTTTAGATTAATGAAGCATTTAGTAAGTAGCAAAAATTTGAAATTAACTGATATGGTTTAGTTATTTTACAATCCTTAATTTAACATTCTTAGTTTATAAAAAATAAGTTTAAACGATTTAGGCTTAATTCTAAACAGACAGTATTTAGAGTATTTCTAATATCATTATCATCATCACTGACCGAAAAGGCCAAATTATTTTTTTGGGCATTTGAAAAGGGTTTTTACCGAATATAGTTGAGTTGCCAATTTGCGAGGCTAGTGCTACAGTACCGGACCTCAACACTAAAAAAGCCCCTGGCGTTGATAAAACCAGTAACAAGATGTTATTTGAATTGCCCCGTATAGCTCCCAGAATCGTTCTTTTTATTTTTAATGCCATTTTACGTCTTGAGTACTTCCCCACAGAGTCGAAGGTGTCCTTGGTTACCATGATTCCTAAACCAGGAAAAGACCACACACAATTGAATCATACAGATCTATAAGCCTTTTGTCAAAAATATCAAAGCTGTTTGAGAGGATGTTAATAACTAAGCTTAATCCTATTCTAAGCGACAAAGGATGCATTCCAAACCATCAATTCGCATTCAGGAAAAAACATAGTACGATCGAACAAACTCACAGGTTAGTCAATGTTGTTAAGAAGACTTTTGAAGAGAGAGAATACTGCTCTGCACTTTTTATCGACGTTTCTCAAGCATTTGATAAAGTATGGCATGAAGGCCTAATATATAAGCTAAATTTGAATTTTCCCGTAAACCTCTAGAAGCTGCTAGATAGTTATTTAACCGAACGAAAATTTGTTGTGAAACAAGGAGATTTTTTGAGCTCACCCCAGCCAATCGCAGCCGGAGTTCCCCAAGGTAGTATATTGGGGCCCTTTTTATACTTATTGTATACTTCAGACATACCAACTAGTAACCGACTTCACACATCGACATTTGCTGATGACACAGCTTTTTTGAGCTTTCACGAAAGACCCGAATTAGCATCACGATATTTACAAGACCACATATCCAATTTAGAAAAATGGTTAAAGAAATGGAGAATAAAAGTGAATGAACAAAAATATACTCACATAACTTTCACACTGTGTAGAGAATCTTGCCCCCCTATTCGGATAAATAACCACACGATACCTCAGCTTTCAGACGTCAAATATCTCGGCATACATCGTTACCGGCGCCTTACATGGAAACGCCACATAGAAACAAAGTTAACACAAATGAAGTTGAAAACAGTCCAACTAAACTGGCTAATTGGCAGAAATTCTACTCTACACGCAAAGAAAAAACATGGTTATTGTATGGTCACGGCAACAACACTATGTTCTCTGTAACAATAGATGTTTTCTGTGAACAAATTATAGTTATTTAGAACAATACTTTGGTCACGATAAACAAGTTTTTTGTTAACAGTTAATCATTCAATGGTTATACGCACCAAAAAAGCAACATGGTTGATTTGAAACATATTAAAATTCAAACCACAACCAAATTATTTTTAATATTTAAAAATTATAAACATAATATATTATTATTAAACATAGTATGTTAAGTTTGACTAAAAATAAACAAGTAATGTTTGGTTTTAAAAATACATATTTTGGTTTTGACATTTTTTCAGTTCAGAAATATGTGTGTAAGCTATCGGTTCATCTAAAACCGTAAAAACATTAAATACCCATTTGATATCAACAAATAAATTTTTCGTTTATTATAAATGTTAGTTTTAAATTAATAATATCAAACACATAAAAGGTAAGCAGAAAATATCAAAATATGTATGTAAGTCTAAATGGAAATATTCGTGTATTTGTTTTTTGTTATTTATAAATATATTCATAGGTTGTCACATATAACCATTTACATGTTTCAAATTATATTATAGTATGTTTATATTATAAACATAACTATGGTTATATTTTACAATGTTATTTATATGTTCCAACCACAACAATATTATTTTTATATATAACCATATAACTCAACCATAACATGTTGTTCTTAGATTATGGTTACCTCAACCATGTTTTTTCTTTGCGTGTAGTTTTAGATTGCAAACTTTTATTATACAAGTCAATTCTAAAACTGCCTCACCTACCAACGTAGAAGCAATTCAAAGGCACCAAAATAAGGTTCTTCGTATAATTACATCTGCTCTTTGGTATATAAAAAACTCGAACATCCATAAAGATCTAAACGTGCCATCAGTTAAAGCAGAAATAGCAAAACTTGCCATAAGGTATTTAAAAAAGCTTGAAACTCATCCGAATCCACTGGCCGTAACATACTAAATGAACCTGGTTACATTCGACTAAGAAGGAGGAACACTGCTTCTCTCATCCGTACATCAGAGGGATAACCCGAAAATTACAGTAACCGTGAAACATACATTTTTTTGTCCAGCACTGGTTGGACTAAACAAGTATACTTATTTTTTTTAAACTTAAGTTATGAATAATTATTGATAGTTCAATTATATTGAAGATACAATAAATAAAAATTGCGAAAAAAAAATCATCACTGATATGAGACTTAATTGGAATATTAAGAAATAAATTGCTTCCTCAGGCGAGTTATTGACAAGGCAAACCTTTTGATGAATCTATCCGAGACTTATTAGCCAGATGACTGAGTTTCATGAATTAAAAACGAAAAGTATTAATCGCAACACATTAAAGTCTTTCATAGTATATTCGCTAGACAATAAACGTTTCAGCATTTTCTCTTTAAGAAAGTCCGCTTTTCCATGAATCGCTCTACAATTCGACTTCATCATTAGTCGTAGACGCGCATTTGATTATATATTTACAATTTTTTTTATAGTTTAAGAAGAAAAATATTTTTTTACTTAATTCGGCTTAATTCACAACTATTTATTATAATTTTTCCCGAAATCCACTAAATTATAGGGTTACGTGTGAAAACAAATTAAGTATAATTACACAAATTACACATAAAAACCAAAACGCACATATACTACTACTACTAACACGAGGTTGAAGGTTCCATTATTATATTTTTAATATTCACTTCACACGCAAAGAAAAAACATTGTTGAGGTAACCATAATCTAAGAGCAACATGTTATGGTTGAATTATATGGTTATATATAAAAATAATGTTGTTGTCGTTAGAACATATTATAACATACAAAAATAACATAAAATACAACCATAGTTATGTTTGTAATATAAACATACTATAATATAATTGAAACATGTAAATGGTTATATGTGACAAGGTATGAATATATTTATAAATAACAAAAAACAAATACACGAATATTTCCATTTAGACTTACATACATATTTTGGTATTTTCTGCTTACCTTTTTATGTGTTTGATATTATTAATTTAAAACTATAATTTGTAATAAAAACAAATTTATTTGTTGACAACAAATATCTATTTAATGTTTTAATGAACCGATATCTTACACACATATTTCTGAAAAAAATGAAACTGAAAAAATGTCAAAACCAAAATAGGTATTTTTAAAACCAAACATTATTTGTTTATTTTTAGTCAAACTGAACATACTATTTTTAATAATAATATATTATGGTTATAATTTTTAAATATTAAAAATAATTTGGTTGTGGTGTGAATTTGAATATGTTTCAAATCAACCATGTTGCTTTTTTGGTGCGTATAACCATTGAATGATGAACTGTTAACAAAAAACTTGTTTATCGTGACCAAAGTATTGTTTTAAATAACTATAATTTGTTCACAGCAAACATCTATTTTTACAGAGAACATAGTGTTGTTACCGTGACCTTACAATAACCATGTTTTTTCTTTGCGTGCAGAAAGCACCGAAAACTAATTCTTAAAACACCATAAATGGAATTTTTATTGCAAGAAAGTAAACCGTCGAATAATCCAAATTTGAAACGGGTATATTTTAACAATGGTATTTGGCATAAACAATTTTTTTTTGCTAATGTTCGATTATATGTACATAACTTTAGTGAGTTACAAAATTTATTCGATTCACACAACTTTAATTTGTGATACGGTTTAAAATCAATTTTCTTTATAGCCACCTAATGTAGAATAAGATGATTGGACAGAAGTTTTTAAGTTCCTTAAAAGTTTTGCAAATTTAAATGAAATATTTATTTTTTCAACTCGATTGTTTTAAAAAAATGCATAGATATAAGATTTTATATATTCTTTAATAAACTGAATATTAAGAAGTTATTAATTTTAAACTTTTTTGAAAATTAACTTAATTTTCCCTAATAGGTGATACGTTATTAAATTCTTAAAGCAACTAAAAATTGTATGAAAACCTGTTGAAGTATCATTTTTGGCACTTGTTTCTTAATTGCTGTTGTTTTTATTTTCTATTCCGATACCTTTAAAAGAATCTTATTTTCAAAATTTGAATTTGTTAATTTTTTTGTTTGCCATTATAGCTAGTAAAGTGTTTGCTATATTGTTTTTAGTTGCAACGCATACTTCAAACATTAATGTTGCTTACGCGTAAGGTGGCCATAATTTTAAATCAATATACAGTATTTATAAGAAAATGAAAAATAATATTTAACTACCATCAAAGTACATTATAAAATAATAAATGTTTTATTATAATTCTTGCAAAAAAAACCGACTACAAAACAAATATATGTGTAACGGTTCCAAAGTTATGGCCATATAGCTTAAACAATATCACCTAGGGGACAGTCTTTAATGTGCAATTTAAAATTAAACACTTATTTTAAAGGACATATTCTTTGTAAATTTCAAATGTCTGTCTAAAACGGTTCAAAAGTTTGGCCATATGCATAAATTTACATCAGCTATTGAGACACCCTTTAAAACTTTAAATATTTATAAGGGTTATAATAGGACATAGTAGTGGAGATTCTGTCTAATTTTCAAGTATTTGTCTATAACGGTTCAAAAGATAGGGCTAAATAGGTAAAATTATATCAATTATGGAGACACCCTTTAGTTTCAGAATTTAAATTATATACTTGATGTTATAAAGGACTTAGATATACAGGTTCTTTGTAAATTTCAACTGTCTCTTTGTTACGGTTCAAAAGTTTTGCAATATACATCAAATTACATCAACTATTGGGACACCCTTTAACTTCTAATTATAAATATTTAATTTCTGATTATAAATATTGGACATTCTGTCCAATTTTCAAGTGATTGTCTACAATGGTTCAAATTGTTCATATATTAAAATTGACGTCACATATGGGGACACCCTTTAATTTTTAAGTTTATTTTTTATTAATTTTTGTTATTGGCAGCTATAGTAATAATCAGTTTTTTTTAAATTTTAAAAGGGTGCTCTTTACGGTTCATAATACACGTAAAAAACACGTATGTTGTATGGGGACACCCTTTAGTTTTCAAAATTCTGATTTTCTTTTAAAATGGGACCAATCTGTAAGCATTTCCTTTCTAAAATTTTTAAAATCGGTTCAGAAATGACTGAGTTCTGCGGGCACAAACATAAAAAAAGCAACATTCAGACGAATTGATAACTTCCTTCTTTTTTTGAAGTCGGTTAAAAATTAGTTAAATCGATGTAATCATCTAAAAAAAATATCTTTTTATGGAAAAGAGACTTTAAATTAATATTCACACAATTTTAATTTTTATTGTTGTTAATTTTGTAAACTTAAGAAAATGCCCTGTTCGTTGACAGTTAAACTTTAGCATCAATAAAATGCTCAAAAAACAGAAATTTAAGTGGTTCTAATCATATGATCATATTTTTCGTTTTTAGGATGAAATCAATTTAAAGTTTAAGCAATGTAGAACAGATTTTAATACTAAATATAATACAGAAAATTATTATTTTTTGTAATTAAAAATAATGAATACAAAAAAAAGCCCTCAAATGCAGTACTGTTCAGTATAATACAGAAGGAATGGTCACCGTTCTTGTACGTATGTATATTTGTATTTCGGAACACGTATACGCCCCAGTGCATTAAAGTAAACATTCTTAACTTCAACAAGCTTCCGGTTGCTTGTGTACCATAAATATTTGCAAAAGTTTTAAACATGAACTTATATATTTTTAACCAACAGCGAAAATACACTCATGTAATATTTTATATGAAATCATATCATAGAATCTTGTAAAAATGCACACTTGTAAAAGCACACACAATTTTCGCGAATGTTGAGTGGAAAATGAATAAAGGAAATAAATTTAAAAATAGAAAAACCTAATCTATGTCAGTTTATTGCACTCATATATATATATTTTTTTTTTTGTTAACAAAAATAAAAGAAACGCAGCAGAAATAATATGTAGTTATGTGAATGTGTTTCATTATATAGGAATATGAAGTAGTCTTCATATTCCTATATAACGAGATGAAGACTTTAATAACGAGACGTTTATCAGCAAAATAAGATAACATTTTCAACCAAAAGAAAGGGTGAATTCAAGAAAAAAAATCTGCAAAGTCTCACTGAAGTAGTCACATGCTGTTATCATTTAAAAATGTAGAAGATCATAAATTGTGGAACAAGATTAACGTGAGTACCTGCCTACTCGGCCTAACCTCACGGTGGTCTTATCAGCGAGTGAAACTTAGGCGTAGACTAGCGCCCCCATTGTGTAGTATAACAACACTTTACGACTGCCACCAATCGCAATTTGTGTGTGATACAGTCACAATGAGTAGCAATTTATATAATATGGCAAGCCTTTCCAAGGCAAGCCTAGATCCACATTATAACCTCTTGCTTAGGGGTTTGGAGACTATCCAAACTCCGTCTTGATCGACAGTGCACCTTACCTACATAAATCGATCTTAAACCACAACCACCACGTGTACCCCCGAAGGGGACCTCGCCAATAACCGGTCACAGAGAGGATAGGCTCTCTGTGGGGCCACCGATTCCCGTGGTACCAGTCCTTTGGGCACTGGTCGGGCCTCGAAGAGGACCCGCGATTTTTATTACAGACATTTTCTTCCAGATTTAGGCTCTAGGAACCCTAGCGTCTGGTGCCTCTATTTTCCCCGAGTGAACCGTCAAAAGCATTTGCCATTCCTGCAGTGACAATTGGACCCCCCGGGGGGAAGAACATCATAAATATCTATTCGCATTTTTTTGAGTGTCTCGATAGACCGATTGGTAGTGCGCTAGTCTATCAGTGTGGAGGTTGCGGGTTCGATTCCCGCCAAAGACTCTCGGTGTTTTCTGCAGATAAGTAAAAAGCTTCGCAGAGGTAGTGTTGTTAAAAAAAAGATTAACTTGAAAAGTTAATATAAGTAGCAATATGCCAAAAAAATCAACTTTTTCATTTTCAAGCTATGAATCCCGAATGATTTTATATGTTTCGGGGGTAGAGTCAGGTACCCTACTTGCTTATTAGAATGCCCCTCACTTGTCCTAAAACGGATATTTAGGGTGGCCCTTAAAACTTGGATTTTTTGACTTTTTATGAATTTAACGCATTATTTATGTTTATAGCTACAAAATCAATGTTTTTATGTGTTGAATAGTTAGTTTGGGTTGTAATCTTCCATTTTTGGTTTTTGTTGGAATAATACACTGAAAAAAACAAAGTGGCAAAAACAAAACTTGGAAGTAAGAAAATAGTACTTCTAACATTTAGCGCGGCACAAATTGGGCTGAATATTATGGCTTGCCATGCAACACAGTTGTTAATGACATTAAAATCTAAAATTCTGCCGTGGTGCTTGGCGATTGCATTTTTCGTTTACAAGAAAATAAGGAAAATGTAAAAAAAAAGGCGAAAAAAATGAAAAAAATGGGGTTTTTTGACCTTCATTCACTTATAACTTTTGAAGTAGGATTGTTATCTTCAAGCACCACCGCAGAATTTTAGATATTTTAGTCATCAACAACTATGTTTTCTCCCAAGGCATAATATTCAGCCGAATTTGTGCCGTATTCCAAACAGTACAGCCTATTTTCGACAAATTTTATTAATTGATTAAAAAAACAGGGTGAATTTTTAAAAAAACGTAAAATTATGCTACTGAAATTAGTTATACATTAGTTATTAAGAACATAGACACTGTTTTCACTTTGGGAAACAAAATTCCCTTCCATGTGATAAGTAAATATACTTATATTTCATTTACTCTTGTGATAAAGCGGTATTTTAGCCGTCACCTTTGCGTGCTTATGAATTACACAGCCTCACAAAAATATAAAAAGGTTCTGACCCTGAAAACAGACCCACCAATTCTTATGTATTATGACCTCCTGAATGCGATGCCGCCATAAGAATTGAATTCTATCGTTGGGTTTTCATGTAATTTACAAGGAAAGTCCGCAAAGTGAAATTACCTAATTTGTAAATTTGACCATGTTAAAAAGTGTTTGTTTAAATGCATGTTACTTTTAAAATTTTTGACAGATTTTATTAAAACACCTCTTATTTTCTTCGTAATAAACCAAACTTAATATTATATAAAGAAATAAAATTTTTAAAAATTTTAACTACAAATAAGTCAAATTTACAAAGAAACCGGGTAGGTTCAATTTGTGGACTATCCTTGTAAATTACAGAAAAACCCAACAATTGAATTCATTTCTAATGACGGAATCGAATTCAAGGACTGCTTTGTACATGCCTCTAACAATGTTTCCAAAGACACCATTGAAGTATTCAGTTCGTTTCCAAAATCAAAAACATTGCAAAAGTTATGAATTTAAAAAATGCTGCTTATCACCCTATATCCGCTGATTTCAGAAACTTTCAGACCGAAATGGAAATTTCCCACCCAAAAAGCATTGGTGATTTGGCAGGCCACAGGTTCATGTTTTTATCTGATTTAGCTTGGCAAATATTGCAATTAAAAGATTTGCTATTTCAGTTTGTGCAAAAATATCCTGAAGCGTACACCGATGCTAAAATGATTCATGGTAATATTACAGACACAAATTTTCTGTATCAACTTGAAGTCTGTGTACTTATCCACGCAGCTTGCATTGAACCACTAAAACATATTAGCACTTGTAAATCAATTGTTGCTTGTGATCATCTTACTTTCAAGGATGTGCTGTATCAAATATTTGAATATTTAGAGTTCGAAGAAATAAATAAAACGTCGTTCTTAAATTTAATTCCCCACAAATTTCAATTTGCGTTTAACACAGACAAGCTTAATTTGCTTACTGCAAATTTGAAAAAAGATGTTAACATTTTCCAAACAGTTTTAGCGGCTGCGAAAGATTCAATGTTAAAAAGATATATAGATAGACCTGTAGATGATGTATACTCATTCCACAGTAATATCAATGTGGAGAGAGTGTTTGCGATGGCGAAGAGGAACGAGGATATGGCACCTCATAAAGAAATATACACCAGATGTCAGCAAGTTAAGGCCCGGCAAAACAAATGCATTCACTTCCTTTTCGATATTTTGCAGTTCTATCCAACGAAGCAAGATATAGAAAATGGTGTGAAAATAATGAAAAAGGTTTTTCAGGAAAATAAAAAATGGAATGCTGAGGAACGAATAAAGAGATTGGAAGAGATGGAGAGCAAACAACAAGTAAAAAAACGACGTACGGAGAGTAAAATCCTATTTATAAATTTGCTTGATGTGAATGAGCCTATGGAATTATTTAATTTATTAAATGAACTATGTTATGTCGATGTACAGAGTAATCGGATAAAAATTCTTAAAAAGCAAATAAACATGTTGAGAGGTTTAAATTATAAATATCACGGTGAAAAAGTTTGGCAAACAGCAAATTTGGATTTAGAGTCCCAACTCAAAGAAAAGCTAAAGAATTTGCACTCTTATGTAGATCTCTAAAAATTTAAATAATAAAATAACTTGATGTTTTTAAAAGTATAAATAATAAAGATTTCTGTTAAATACAATTCTAGTAAAATAACTAAAATTTTTTTTCGCAAAACTAAAAATGTAAACTTAAATGATCAATTTAATAAAAGTTTCATATATATTTTAATATAAATTTGGTTCTATTTCATTATCTAATAGATCTTTTCTTTCTCATTCGCTTATTTTTTATCCGATTTTCAAGTTTTTTTTTTGTTGGAAAGGTATTTAAATTACCTTTCTAATTGTTGAATTTTGTTAGTACAAATTATTGCCGCTAGATGGCGTAAAATTCATTTTTTTTGAAAAATGCATCAAAACACCCAGTATTTGCAAATATTTTGAGTTCATATGTTCTGCAAAAGTACTCGCCATATGTTTTTGTACAAAGTTGCCAAACAACATTTGGTCGAATTCTGGAAATTTCACGGTCAAAATTTTGATTTTCTTCCAGAACCTAAAAATAACGGTAATTTTGTAAATAACGGAATTATAAAAAAGTCGCGGAACAAAAGTTGCTTCTGATACCCTAAAGAACCATTTTCAACAATAAAAAAGTTCTTTTTCGCAAAAAGTCGATTTTGGCATATTGCTAAATATAAGACAATATTTTTCGCATGAAAGTTTTTTTTAATATAATCTGGAGGATAATTTAATGGCATTTATTTATTAAATATGATTTTCGCATATGTACGCCGCTTCTTTGAGTTACTTATTCCTTTCGATCAGTTTTTTATATCTCCAGCATGTCTACCGCACCAAACAATCAATTTTAATGAATGGAAGGTAGACTCTTTAACGGCTTGGGGATTGCCTATGCTCCAAATACAGCAATTATTAGCGTAACTATATAACCAGAAATAAGCTTCATCACTAAACATAATTCTTTGATAGAAATGCACACCTTTGGTCAGTTTCAAATGAGCTCAATTAGCAAAAAACGCGACGCAAAGGATGGGCGTTCTGTATTCTGTATTTCTCTATTTAAAATAAAGTCGAAAGACAAAAGCAAACAAGTTGATATAGGCGGCGAGGCGAATTGACATTTCGAAAAGAATAAAAACAAACTTTTTTTTTTCAAAGTAAATTTTCACAATACGGAAGTACTGTTTTGGCGTTAAAATATTCATTATGACTTTCCAATTCTTATTGAACAGAAATGTCTACACAGTTTGACACTCTCAGCTATTCAATTAGTTATTGACGTCGATAGTTCTCATGCAGGAAAAAAAAAAACACCCGATACATATCAAAATATACATACTGAAATATGGTGTAAATACGTTAAATTGTCTGTCGTGTTAAGATATTTTTTTTTTCATTTCGTTCGTACTGGAGGTAGGGAATCTTATGGATAATAGTGACCCGTATCGCTAGCATGAACGAATCACCATTTATGGCGCCTATGTACTAAACCATACCCCACATGACTACCACTCTCCCGCCGGGGGCTGATTATCTATGTGTTTAAATTTCTCCTGTTTTCTACGCAACCTCTCTATATATCTCTATTCGATCATATGACACTATGAGCTTCGTGATCTGTTTCCAGTATACCTATTTCACTAAGTGTGGTCCCTAATAAATCCATTATTTCCATTAATAATGAAGCCAGCGTTTGCGAGCATTTATTTAATGTGAGATCACCATTTTAGGAGAGTTTTATAAATAGTTCCGCCAGGCCAGTACACCATACAATAATATGGGTTTCATTGCCATATTTAAAAGAATTTTTATCTCAATTATGATTATGAACAAAATGCAATACTTTAAGGCGACTTTTTTCCATTCAGGATAATAGATCTCATTGGTTTTGTTTGTTTCACATATGACATGACATATTATCCGATTGATATGAACCAGTATAACAATTTGTATCTTGTTGACAGGCTTGTGACAGTTACTCATAGCCGATTTCCTAAAAATATTCATTTTTAAGCTTTCTAATGCCTAACCAATCCCCGCCTCACAAGAATATTATTAAACAATTTTTTTTTTGTAATTTGTTACTTAATAGTATTTTATTTATCGGAAAATAATTAATTTATTCACAGTAATAACTTATTTATGATTGTAACGATAAATTTTATTTAAAATTATAACAATTAATTTATTTAAAACAACTTCTCCTTTGCACTAAGATGATGATGAGTGCCAGAGTTCTTCTTCGTCTGATTCTTCAAAAACCTCTTTCGAATCTGAATCCTTTTCAGCGTTAAGTACAGGTAGAAGCATGAAAGAAATTGCTTCTTTCGTAAAAGGGTGCTGTTGCTTAAGTGGTTAGCACGTTGACTACTAAGCAATGGTCACGAGTTCAAATCTCAGCCGTGGCAACATCAATTTTACTGATATGTATTAATTTTTCTTCATATCACAGCGCCCTGCTTCGCCGGTATTACTACATAGCACTAAATCGCCGGCGAAGTAAAATAATTATAAATTGGCTATGCTAGCTTCGAACTAATTCGCCTAAATAACACCAGAGGCGCTGCAATACTGTTCTAAAAATAATCATAACGTGCAATTACAGTGTTGCCAGAATCGAAGCTTTACTATCAGTAACCATGTGTCTTATCTACTACTATCCCTTTCCAAAGGAAGTACCACAGTTTATTAGGCATTAACTGCCTGAGTGGTACTTCTCTTTAAAAAAAAAAAAAAGGTGATGACCTTTTTTGGAGTGGGTCTAGTAAAGAGTGGGTCAGAACTTAGCAAAAGCCTATGTTACACTAAACCCTTGAAAACTCTCTAGAAAAATTCTGCCTGTAAAGCCAGAAATGTTTGTTTCGTGCCTCAGCCGGAAATGTTTGTTTCGTGCCTCAGCCGCTGCTTCTGATAACAGCCTAATAGGCAACAATGCCTCATTCATAACAGTTGCACCATATATTAAAATCTTGTGCATTGTAAGAGTCATAGGATGCCACTCATATAGAGAAAAGTAAAGTTTTGCAGTATCTAAGCAATAATCGGCAAACTCGTGCATTTGGATTTTGTGACCACTTAAATTACTTGATTCGGTTTATGAAATCAAACTCAATTCCAGTTATTTCTGCAGCAAATTCAGAATTGGAAAAAAAATCTTCTGCTAATGTTACCATCGTTGGTTTTTCCAAATCCAGCTTTCGGTACACCCACTATTAGCCCTAATTCACTTCTAAATTTTTCTTGGATATTTTTTTTCTCCTCCCGTTAACCATGGCTTTGTTCGCATCAGATTTTATTTGACATTTTTTCACTGTCAGTTTATATGACAGGTGTAATATGTTCTCAAATAGGTGAATTCTGGCGTGTAAAGTAGATAGTCCAAAAGAAAGAGCATCTACGTCTATATCTCTTTTGATATTTAAATAGTTTTTTGTACAGGTTATAACAGTGTTAGATGTAATGATTTAAATAAAAAACATCTACCTTTAGTTATTAAAAACCAAAACACTTTATGAATATACGAGGGTTTCTTACTCGTATTTACCTATCCAAGATAAGAAAAATCAATAAAAAAATAAAATTTTTAAAAAATCGCAAAAAAAAATGGTAAAAACAGTATAAAAGTAGAGATCGTAAATAATGTAGTGATATATAACATTTTTAGGATCGCGATGGAGATCACTATTAAAAAGCTTTTCACTTTTTTTTTGACAAAAATTTTTACAAAAAAAATCTTTTTTTAATTTTGAATGAAATTTTTTATAATTAAGAATTAAAAAAAATTTCTAACAATTAACATAAGTAGCTACTAATAAACCCTTTCACAGAAAAAAATATCAATACAAAGTCCTTATTCGTTTACTCATCAAAAAATATATTGCAAACCTCTCAAAACCGTTTAAAGTCAATAAAAACGTATGCGATTTACTTAACTTTCCTGATTTTAACAGTGTCCCAAAACGTCAAATCTCAAGCAAAATCCTTGAAAATTCACTATACGATGCAGAATTTTGTTGTCTGTCGAGCTGCGTACTTAAATTTTTACATTTCCCAAAATAAATTTTTGGCCTAATGTCTGGCTAGATTGGCAAAATACCCCTCTGAGAGACCTTTGAAAGAAAAATCGAATTAACAAAAATAAACGACGCTATACGGGTCTTCTAGTTTAGCCTCTATTTTCACCCCTCACTCTCACAATCGACCTAACTTTTGCTAACTTCAATTTGTTCCACAGTGATATTCTGTTTGACCCAGAACAATAGTTGACCTAAATTTGTAAACTTGTAAAATTAAAGGCGCATGAAATTGAAATGTTTTGTTTTGAACTAGAGAGTCGTGATAAGTATATTTGAATTTTGCCTAAAGATATTCTTTTAATAACAATCAACATATTTCATGACATGCTGTTATACTTAGACATAGCTTTTTTAAGTATTCATGAAAGTGCCCAAGAAGCATCAAAACTTTTACAAGACCACATACTCAATTTGGAAAAATGGCTAGAAAAATGGAGAATAAAAGTGAATGAGCAAAAATGTACTCACATAACTTTCACACTGCGTAGGGACTCATGCCCTCCTGTTCGCATAAATAACCAAATGATACCACAGCTTTCAGACGTTAAATATCTGGGTATACATCTTGACCGTCGCCTTACTTGGAAAAGCCACATTGATTTCAAGTTAACACAAATGAAACTAAAAGCAGTACAACTAAATTGGCTTATTGGCGGAAACTCTACCCTGAGCTTAGATTGTAAACTTCTACTGTACAAGTCGATCCTCAAACCAATTTGGTGTTATGGGATTAAGTTATGGGGCACTGCCTCAGCTAGCAATGTAGACAAAATTCAAAGGCGCCAAAATAAGATAATACGTATGATTACATCTGCTCCCTGGTATATAAAAAATTCGAACATCCACAAAGACCTAAACATGCCATCAGTTAAATCAGAAATAGCAAAACATGCAGTCACATATCTAAAGAGGCTTGAATCTCATGCAACCTTTTGGCGCGTAACATGCTGAATGAACCTTTTCTTGGCCGTACATTAGAGGGATGACCCGCAAATGATTGCAAAATCCGTGAAACAAACATTATTTTTGTCTAGCACTGGCTGGACTTAAAAAGAATATTTTATTTTAGACTTAATATATGAGTAATTATTGTTAGTTCAAAAATATTGAAGATACAATAAACAATTTATGAAAAAAAAGTGCTGTTATACTTATTCTACTCACAAGAACTATACAGCCTTAAAATGGTTTTACACGGCGTGTATTTGTCATATGACTTGTCAGTTTGATAACCCACATGTAATTTCATGTGTTTGTCAAAATAGCCATTTTACATATGGTTTTAATTTTTGCTTTCAAACGTACATGTGTAATTACATGTGACATAACCTACAATATATAATTTTGCCGCCACACAGTTTTTTATTACCAACCACAGCTGATGTAAAGATGCAAACCTTGTGCTTTTACCAAATTTTTAGCGCTTTTGGTACCACAAAAAGCATAAAATAACAAAATATCAAGTTGGCATTACAGGATGTCAGATGCTTTGTCACATCAAAATAGAACACGTTCTAAATGAAAAATGTCATACGTATTGTACACATGGAAAATACACATGTTATGTTTGAAAGGATTCACACGTCATGTATAGAATTTACACATGGAAAACCGAAAAGTCATATGACAAATACACGCCATGTAAAACCTCTTTTAGGCTGGAACACATGCAGCATGATTTTTATTTTAATTAAATGCAATCATACCGGCGATACACATTAATAATAAGAACAAGATAAACAAAACAATAGCGCATTACACAACGATATAATAAGATGTTTTTTACATTACATTAGTTTAAGGAAAATGGTACAAACTGTTTCGTCAAGAGTTGTTTAACCCTAGTATCAGTTTACATACATACTTTATTCACCGTCAACTTCATCACATATATTTTAATGTTAGCTCAGCTAAATGAAATTTTTGAACAATATTCTTGTTTGAATGAAAGCGGAAAACGGCAACGGAAAGCAGCCATTTTTCAAAACTATACAAAGAGTTGCTTAAGCATAAATCTGTTATGCTACAAGTCAAAATAAATTACATTCTTTTATTGTATTACTATAGTAAAACTACACAATGAGTTGACACAACACACTAAATCTGGGAGTATAAAACTTGAATGATTGATTCACTGAATTGAGCAGAAATGTGCTTCAAAATTATTTATTATCAAGTTAAATTGTTGTGTAAAATTTAAAGCGTTAGATAAATTTTTAAATCCAATGATGACATGTTCAGTTGTTGCCTTAACTGTGTTGTCACTTTGTTTGATCTAAATAACAATAAGCGCTCTCATGTGAGAGTTCATGGAACTGTAAGTCGTAGACCCTAGCAAAGATTGAGTCGATGACTAAAGGAAATATTTCGGACCGGAGAGTGTCCCTATCTGTTATGTATGTAGCCGTTCTTAGGAGCCCAGTTTAAATATTTTTTGCATTTGTGCGAAATTAACAAACAAAAGTAATAATTGTTAGGCGAATAACACATTGCTTAGTAAGACAATAGCAAAGTAGTGCTCACAAAGTGTTGAGTAGTTGGTACCGAGTACCGAGTATTTGATAATTTTTTTGAGTACTAAATACTCAAAAGTAGTTAGTCGACAATTTTAACATTATAGTTTTAGATTAGATTAACAAGGCATTTCTATTATGTCAACAAAAGTATTGAGTACTATTGAGTACGCATTTGATAAGTATTGAGTAGTATTGAGTTATAGAAAGTAGCAGAAATTGCCAGCACTATATTCGTTAAATGATAAAAAATCGATAATGATCAATCTATGCATATAATAAAATAGTAACTCATATCCGTTTGTCTGTCTGCTTTTCGTTAGTGTTCGCATCACGTAAAAACTACAGCATGGATTTTAACAAAATTTTGTTAGGAGGTACCTTGGTATCCTTATCCCAATATAGGATGCCTTTTTTCGCAAAAATATCTTATTTTCAAGAAAAAAGGAGAAAAAGCAGTGAAAACACAATTTCCGGTTTAAAGGTACTGACAATTTTGGTTTAAAAATGGGATATTTTCAACACGGTTACATTTTCAACACACTTTAATATTTATTTTTATTTTACTATTACGCAATAGATGGCGCCAGTTGAATACAATTTTTACCTTTTAGAATTACATTTTTATTAACATAATTTAAACACCTCTTACAGAGCTTTACAATAATTTTAAGAATTTTAGAATTTTTCATAAATTTTAAAATTTTATCCAAGGATGGGTACCTTGAGTGAAGCACTATAAAAGTGAGATTCTTACAATTGGTGTGGAATACTTTCAAAGCAAAATCGAGTAAAATATTGTCAGAACGCCCATGACATGGGGGGACAGCTAGTTTATAAATAAAGCAAAGTCTTCACATCAATATGAGTATTTTATGGCAACACGTTTCAAATTTAAAAGTTTATAAGATTAAGCTGGGGTAAACCTTGTTAGGCAAATCTTTGGCTGGCTTTTGTAAATAAATTACCGTAACATTTTAAAAATTTTGTTAATGTTATTTTCAGCAATGACCCATGACGAATGACCATGCCAATCCTAAGCATAATTTATTTTACTCGGCAGAAGCACTAGAAACTTTTTTTAAGCTTGAAACTATGTGTGTAAGCTACGATTTCGGGCTAATAAATTACCTTCTTTATTTCCGTGTGAAAAATTTCTCACTTAAGTTACAAAACAAAGACACTGAAACCTGTATAGCTTTCCATCTGAACTGACGGTGAATCTGTTGCGCACTAGTGCATCTGAAGAAATCGATGCGACACGATGGTGTTTGTCAATACCTTGGAAAAGTCAATATAGGACCATACAATAACTTTTCTCCTACAAATATTTATAATTCTGTTGGCAAGCCTCCGGCTTAATTTATTACTCTTAGGCCGATTATTATAACTTATCTTTAGCTAAAGTTAGGATTTTGTTTAAGCGATAAATAGTTTTTCGTCATTAAAAGTAAGCTAAAAACCACTTTTAATTATCACATGCTATAAGGACAAGTTATAGCAATGAACATTATCCTCTTTATTATAACGAAAAACTGCTTATCGCTCCAACAAAATCTTAATTTTAGCTAAAGGCAAGTTATAATAATGGGCCTTGGTATTAAAGATTCAAATTATCTGCTAATTAGTTGCCCATTTCCTCTTTTTTGAACAATGCTCAGTTTTGTTTAAAAACAATTGTACTCGATTACTTGTTAATTATAGGGGTAAATTCTTAATACCTGGTCTGTTTTAAAGACACTTATATCTTGAAGAACTCTTCTAATCAAAATACTAAAATATTCGATGGTTAGGTCACCGACTTTTAAATCGCTAAAAACATAAAAAATAATGATCACCTTGCTGACGAATATTTTCATTTAGCTCGAAAACCCTAAACATGTGACACAGAGGCATTCGAGATTTTCTGTTTTCATACAGATGAATCGGAGCGCTTGATACGTGGAAATTGCAAAAGATCACCGAAGAGTAAAACTTTTAATCATCGCGTCTCTAATCTGTTATCTTTGGTATTAAGGCATATTAGACATTTGATGTGATACCATAGAAATTCGGTCGACAATCAGCAACTCCGTCTATTATTGGTAAATAGTTTCGACACGATATGAAATCATTCTTAAAACACCATTTAAACATTTGTTTTAAGATATTTTTTTCTTTAACATATTATTTTTAATAAACTGATTATCTAAACTTTATGATCCGCCATTTTGTTTCAGACTACATTTTGGATTTAGATTTATTTATGATCCTCTCTATTTTAGTCACGCTCTCGTGTTAGATACCAATATTATTCGCAATTTTGTTGTGGCCGGGATTTACAATGATATTTATTACAAGTATATTATCTGATGAAAATTCTGTTGCCTGATGACAATTGTATTGTCTAATGATACTTGTATACTTGTGTGATGACAATTGTATTACCTGATGATAATTCTACTGCCTGATGGCAATTCTATTGCCTGATGACAATTGTATTGCCTGATGACAATTGTATTGCCTGATGGCAATTCATTGTAAATCCTGGATGAGTGCCACAACAAAATAGTAAATGTTAGATACCTAACACGTGTGTTAGATACTTGACTAGAATACAGAACATAATAAATAAATCTAAATCCAAGACCTACATTATTTTAGGCTGACCATGCTACTTGGCAATTTTGAAGCCCAATGTAGATTTATAGCACAAAAATCCCTCCTATGCTAAGGAGAAAACTGGTTTCTGGGTCGAATCGGAATTTCCTCGTCCTTGAAAAGCTGTAGTTATGAAGCCGTCTAATTACGCTACCTCGGGGTACATCTCAAAGGCTATGTTGTACTTGTAGTGGACAACTTCAATGACTAACATCTCAAACAGCTTACGATGTATTCATAATCTATAGATATAATGAAATAGTAACTTTTTTTCTGTCTGTCTTTCTGTGGTCGCATCACGTAAAAACTTCTGGATGGATTTTAACGAAATACTGTGTGAAGATAACTTAGTATCCTCATCTGAATATAGGATACTTTTTTCTGCAAGAAAAAGTGGAGAAAAAGTGGAGAAAAAGCAGTGAAAGTACGCAGTTATTTTATTAAGGATGCATAGTTAAACGATATCGGTTAGTGCTTCAGTTATGGTTTATGTATTTACTTATTTTAGCTGGGACGAGAACCTTAGTAAATATATAAACCATAACTGAAGCTCTAAAAAAGTAAGGGTCTTTGGTGTGGATTGCTTTCAAAGCAAAATCGAACAAAATATTGCAAGGACGCTGAAGAAGTAGCTGGCATTGCTAGTACTATATAAAACTGAGTTTGCTTTTTATTGTTGTTAATAATTTTTTTTAATAAAAGAAAAATATCTTCTATTAATTGTCGGCCTCAATCCACGTTAGGCAGCCGCTGATAAGTATTTTCTAACTGCCTTCGCCGGGAATTTAATGAAGAATTACATCTTTATTTGTGGTCTATGACGTAACACAGTAATAATTTCAAATAAATTGGTTAAGAGAAAGATTGTACAATTTCAACTACTAGATCTGAGCCACACTGGGCATAAATAAGCCAAGTTCATTAAAATAGCTTGAAAATAGATTTCAACAGTGCACAGTGGTTCAGTAGTAGGTCATAGTGGTCAAATGACGATGTTCGATTTTTTCACCGTTAGTTCGCTCTCATACTCACTATTAGTGGTAATACTAAAACATGCAAAAAGATTTGCAATCAGTTGTTTTTTACATTTACTTTTGTGCAACGTAAGTGAACAAATCAAAACAACTTTTCTTATATTTTTCAGCAGTGCTAATAAAGTTAATTTCTGGTGCGTGTTTTTCAAAGAAAAAAAAGCGGAAAGCGGTCACACGACAAATCAATTTTCACGTATATTTTTTACGACGTTTTTTATTCCTTAAAGTATTATCTATGTTGCCGTCTTATGTCGCTTTCAAGTTACATATCAAAATGTTACTCTATATCTGTACTTTTAATTGAAAAAGAATTTATCTGCGTTTGTTTGCGAATGTGCATGGTAGAGAGGGTCTTCGTCTCTACGACTAGATTCGTAGTACATACATATATTTCACATATTTTTTTACCATTTCTTTCCCACTGCAGCACAGAAAAAAACTATATGTTCAGCAGCCCTTTAGGACACGATTAGGTTTAATTGTCAACAAAGCTCAAAGTGGCGCAAGTGGCACATCTAATGACGGAAATACTGCAAGAACTTTTTTTTGAATTCAGCTATATCAGTTAAAATAACTGGCTTAGATCAAGCAGTTATTGATCGGTGTCATCAACTTTTGCAATATCTTTCGTCGGGATACAAAATTAATAGTGTAGAATTTAGAGATTACTCGTTAGAAACCGCGTTCTAATGCTTATTAGTACGTATCCATGGTATAATTTGCCTGCTTCAGTTCATAAAGTGTTAATTCATAGATCGTGTTGTCACTAACACTGATCTTTTGCATAGACTTCTTCTAAATTCCGACCCGTTGATTTCTTCTTTACGTAAATTACCTCAAAAAAAAAGATGTCTATGCTATCGCCTGAGACTTTGCGTATGTTAAGTTTTTGAAAATAATGTACAAATGTTGCCGTTATAAAATTTATTATTTTTTCTTTAGTTAATAACTAACATTTTTGGTAAATAAATTATTATACATAATTTTATATTTAAAGACTTTTTTATCTTATTTTACCCTAATTGGCCCATAAATACCATAAACATAAATATTCATATTAATTTTGATGACTATAGCTAGAGTAAACTACGTATGACCGACCGCCTTCCTTAGAAACTTGAACCACTGTGCAGTGTAATTAATGCATGTTAATAATTCTGTTTTCATGACAAATTTAACAGCTTATTTAAATTAAAATAACATTTGCAAGAATAAACAATGGCTTAAACTAGCTGTCATCATAGAGTGTCATGTTTTAATAGATTTTATGTCTGCATTTGTTTTATAAGTCCCTTTTTCTTTCTCGCTGACATTGTATGGTAATATTTTTATTAATCATAATAATTATGATAGTGATAGTGATGATTTGACTAAAAGTATTTAAAGCTTAAAATGTAGTTAAAGTTTAAAGAGTATTTTGGCTTACAAACGTATAAAAGTAATTTTAATAATTACTCTGCAAACAACTCATGCAAATCTGAGTTGTTGTTCACCTGATTATTAAAGTACAACATATCTCTTGGTATCAGCATGTTGGCTCTACATATTAAGCGATGACGGTCAAAAGGAAAGTGATTTTGCTTATACGTAAAAATCGCTTCAATATTGCTGGTAAATATAAAACAGTCCTTTTGCTAATGTGTAAATGTTGCGTTATGTTTTTGTTTATATGCATCAATGGCTAAGAGCTATATAATGATGCGGTGAATTCAACCGTTTCTCCAACCATTTGCAAATTAATGCAGTTTTAATTAATGCACTAACAGGTAATGTATCATGGTTTTAATATATTAGCCCAAGCAACTTGCCATTGAGACAACATTGTGTATTTAGAATTAGTTTTTCATTTAAACAGACTTGTGGATGAGTATTTTGTGCTCTCACTTTCATTAAAATTATGCTTTGTTATCTCTGCTTTATTTTATAAATGCAGCGCAAACCCAGCAATTTTGTGTTGTTACTTCTATAGTTCGTACTTTATTATTTCTAGCTGTGCCCACACACGTTGTGTACATGTACAAGTTAGGATTTTGTTGGGGCGATAAGTAGTTTTTCGTTATAATAATAAGGATAATGATCATTGCTCTAACTTGTCCTTATATTACGTGATAGTTAAAAGTGGTTTTTAGCTTACTTTTAATAACGAAAACTATTTATCGCTCCAACAAAATCCTAACTTTAGCTAAAGGCAAGTTATAATAATGGGCCTTAACCTTCCTGACCATTTCGTCGGTCTGTGAGACCGATGAATCACTTTTGTGTTAATTTCACGAAAACAAAAAATTGCAACACCATCATTCTCTCAGTATCTTCATTATTTCTCATTATAACGAGTGATTTTTTAAGAGCTTGAGAACTTTTTTTTTTAAAAAAACGCATAAAATTTGCAAAATCTCATCGGTTCTTTATTTGAAACGTTAGATTGGTCCATGACATTTACTTTTTGAAGATAATTTCATTTAAATGTTGACCGCGGCTGCGTCTTAGGTGGTCCATTCGGAAAGTCCAATTTTGGGCAACTTTTTCGAGCATTTCGGCCGGAATAGCCCGAAATTCTTCGGAAATGTTGTCTTCCAAAGCTGGAATAGTTGCTGGCTTATTTCTGTAGACTTTAGACTTGACGTAGCCCCACAAAAAATAGTCTAAAGGCGTCAAATCGCATGACCTTGGTGGCCAACTTACCGGTCCATTTCTTGAGATGAATTGTTCTCCGAAGTTTTCCCTCAAAATGGCCATAGAATCGCGAGCTGTGTGGCATGTAGCGCCATCTTGTTGAAACCACATGTCAACCAAGTTCAGTTGTTCCATTTTTGCCAACAAAAAGTTTGTTAGCATCGAACGATAGCGATCGCCATTCACCGTAACGTTGCGTCCAACAGCATCTTTGAAAAAATACGGTCCAATGATTCCACCAGCGTACAAACCACACCAAACAGTGCATTTTTCGGGATGCATGGGCAGTTCTTGAACGGCTTCTGGTTGCTCTTCACTCCAAATGCGGCAATTTTGCTTATTTACGTAGCCATTCAACCAGAAATGAGCCTCATCGCTGAACAAAATTTGTCACATTTGAACATTTCGAACCGAACACTGATTTTGGTAATAAAATTCAATGATTTGCAAGCGTTGCTCGTTAGTAAGTCTATTCATGATGAAATGTCAAAGCATACTGAGCATCTTTCTCTTTGGCACCATGTCTGAAATCTCACGTGATCTGTCAAATACTAATGCATGAAAATCCTAACCTCAAAAAAATCACCCATTACAACGTTTAGTGTAACAAGTGCGTTTGAGTTAAAGTGTTGTACCGGTGATTGCTAATCAGACGGTCTGTGAAACCAACTTATAGTTAAGTGTCACATTTTCGATAGGTAAGCTGGTTTTGCTAAATTGGAAATTTTTAGATGAAAATGGACAATTAGGGAATAGTTTATATGATTTAATAAAATAATTATGTTCAAAGTTAATTATCGTGAGATTTTCGTTAGATATGGTAGATATTGAGCGCATAAGAGCTATTCTGAATAAAATCGATTCAGATCTAGATTCTGATGTGAAAAGTGGTACTGAATACGAATATAATATTGATGTGTATGAAGCAAACACTGATACTGAACAAGAAGACTCAGAGGAAAGTGATGTTGAAGATTTACAGGACGCTGAATCGAGCCACAAGCTCTAACGACTGATTGAAATTTACAAAGACGAACCTCATAATGAGGCATATATTTTAAGCATTTTGAAGTTATTGTTTTTTAGTGTTCCTGTTTTTTTTTAAGTCATTTTATTTTTTTGTTTACTTCTAAAATATATGTTAATAGAAAAACAACATTTTATAAATGTTGTGTTTTGTGAATGAATTTTTTTTTTATTTTTATATTAGGTCTAGGATCAAAAATGCCAAATTATTGTGATAAATTGATGCTGTGAGCTAAAAAAACTTAATTTTGTTTTTTTTTTTTACTTCAGGTATTTCAGATTAGTTTGTTAAATATGACCACTGTACAGGTTTTGAAAACTTTAGAATAGTTTTGAGATACCGAGAAATACTTGAAATCGGTCTGAGAGACCGAGAAATGTGAAGGTGTCGCAAAAAAATGAAAATAGTCAGGAAGGTTAAGTATTTACTTTATATAATGGCACCCATCTCTGTATAAAATTCTAAATTTTATACAAAATTCTAAGATTCTAAAAATTAGTGTAAAGATCTGTAAAAGACAGACGGGAAATGAGTTATTTTAAAACAGCGCCATCTGTTGCACAACCATGTTTAAGATATTACGATTTCAAGAACAAAATTATGCAGTACCTTTAAATCGGTAAAAGAAAATCAGCATACTTTCACTGCTTTTTCTCCACTATCTCTTTAAACTAAGATATTTTTGCGGAAAAAAAGGTATCATATATATTAAAATAAGGATACTAAGGTACCTCGTCACAAAAGTTTGTTAAAATCCATCGAGTAGTTTAAACATGATGCGAATACAATGAAAAAGACAGACATACAGACAGACAGGAAATGAGTTGCTGTTTTATTATACGCATAGATTTGCTCATAAAACTAAAAGCCAAACCAATAAATATAAATATTATTCAAGTATATGCCCCAACTTTCGATTAAAGTAACGAAGAAATTTCTACAGCAAAATTGCAGAGTTGCTGAAGATGACGACTTTAACGGAAAAGTTACATGGTTCTCTCCAACTTTTGCCCTAAAGTCGTAATTGGTGTAACAGGGAAATACGGATTAGGAGATCGGAACCAAAGAAGGGACAGGCTTATTCAATTTTGTCACAAATATAAAACTAACTAACACCATATTCAGCCTTGCATCGAAAAGACCCTACACTTGCAAATTCCGTCAGGATCGAAATGGAAACATTATGAGTA
The DNA here is from genome assembly GCA_949628195.1 of Phasia obesa. Taxonomy (NCBI): domain Eukaryota; kingdom Metazoa; phylum Arthropoda; class Insecta; order Diptera; family Tachinidae; genus Phasia; species Phasia obesa. Next base: position 25,145,586 of record OX451218.1, on the reverse strand, counting down.
ACAAAATCGGTTACATATAGATAAACAAACATTATTCTTCGTTTATAACAAAAATCTCCAACCTATCAAGCAGCTGATGTACCGTCCGATGACGAAAATGTGCTATAAAATTTCTTCACAAAAAAACAAAGATCGCGAAAGAAACTTAAAGGAATATCAAAATCACGAATTAAAGTTTGTGAACAGGGTACATATTTACAGGGAGTCTAATCTGAAATTTTTTAGAACTATTAGACATAGTTCTAGTAATCGGCAAACAAAATTTAAAAACCTGTGTCTATAGAACCACAACATTTTTTTCTAAATCTACTCAAAGTTAGATTGCACAAGTAGCCGGTTATATGTTCAAAATCGTTTCACTTGAAACCTTAACTTACCTTTGTGAAAGCACCACAGTAATGCTATATATTGTGTTACCCTCTTATGTTTCTTTGCAAATTTTTTTTGAGAATTTTATTATAACATTTATTTGTAAAATTTTTTTGTAAATTTTTTTTTATTTTGTTATTTCTAAAAATTTTTTCTGTAAATTTTTTACAAATAGTTTTTTGTAAATTTTTGTAAATTTTCTAGAAATTTTTTAGAAATTTTTGAAAAATTTTTTGGTAACTTTTTTGTTTTTTCTTTTGTAATTTTCGTAAAAGTTTTTGTTTGTAAACATTAGGAACCTCCTGCAATCTATATTGCGTTAGCATCGTTAGACTGAAGCAAAACAAATTCTTAAAAAAAATTCCTCATATTGACCCCTAGTGCGACTATTGACTGATCCTGGTTACCAGGCTGCACCCTGTGGATCAATTGGCTACTTCTATACGATGTATATGTAATAATTTCTATAAAGGCCTTAAAAATAAACAACAAAACAGAAAAACCTTACCAACCTAAAACTAAACACAAAATCGGACCTCGCAGGGGGTTATTGAACTCCGAGATCTGTATGCGCTCCTTGCGATCTACCTGTCGCGGTCTAATATTTACTTGAAAAAAAGAAGCAAAAACAAAATCATTAAAGCCGAAAAAATTAAAAAAAAAAAACGTGAAGAAATTTAGATGGGCGTAGTTTTTGGGCAAAGAAATAATCCGATATTGCTGAATTGCAATCCAAACATTTTTGAAACTATGCCTGACAGATTGGTAGCCTAAATTTTTTGTATCTCTTCTGGTGCCATGGCAAATGACATTACTACCCGAACACGGACAGACGTATAGACGGATAGAAGGACAGACGAACATCGCTTCATCAACTTCTCTATGTATAAAGATCCAAAATATGTATACTTTATGGGGTCGGAAATGAATATTGTAGAAATTACACACGGAATGACAAACTTATATACTGGGTGGCGCAAAAGTAATCCTCCTATCAGAAAATGCAATACATTTTGCGATTGACCCCTAATGTCAATTCTGTTTTGACATTTGTGTAGTAAACACTTGCGAAATACACGTTAATAAACAATGTTACGCTACACTGCTCCAGAACGCGGATTATTGGTGACTATTTATTGGAGCAATAATCGGTCAGTGACTTTGGCACAACGTGAATTTCGTCGAAGATTTCCTGGCCGTCCAACGCCTACTGGTGAAACACTGCGACGTTTAGCCGCACTCCTCGAAGAGACTGGCACAACACGAGATGCTGCCGGACGACGACGTGCCACGCAAATGGGTATCAGTCGACGGTCTTTAAAGCGAATTTTGGTAAAAGATTTGAAGATGTTTCCGTACAAAGTCTAGACGGTGCATCAGCTGTTAGCTGCTGACCGCCAATCGCATCAAACATACGCTCAAGCCATCCTTAATCACCACCAAGAGAAAGATGATTTTTCATCAAAAATAATCATGAGTGATGAGGCCCATTTCCATCTTAGCGGGTACGTAAATAAGCAAAATTTACGCTTCTGGGGCACTGTAAATCCGCCAAAAAACATCGGAAGGTTATTTTTGCGCCACCCTGTACATATACCCTTTCCACCTGTGGTGGTGGGTATAATGAGGACTGATACGAAAAATCGCGTCACTTTTTATTAGTTTTATTATATTTGTTTTTATATTCTATGGAAATTCGAAGTGTTGACCTATTACCATTCAAAAAACAAGTTCACATATTTTAAAATCACGTCACTAACACAGGACACGCTTTAAATTTTAGTAATTGTTATTATAGCGGACATATACATATATAACTAGCAAGCAATACACCTTCTGTGAAAATTTCAAGTTTCCAATAACGGTTAACAATAATACTAAGAACTAAAGGGTGCTCCGCTGGTGACACTTGATAATATAGCGAGCTCAGTTTTAAATAATCTGTGTAAATTTCAAATGCTTGCATTTGAAATTTACAAAAAATTATTTATATTTCTATCGGAAGACCCTTTAATTTTGAGTTTTATTTTTTATACTAGTTAGTATATAGAATTTATGTGCCCGTCTAATACGGTTCAACGAATAATGTCGCTCGAACCTATAGCAACAGCATTTAGTTTTTAGTATTTGTTATAGCGGCCATAGGAATACAACTTTTGTAATAATTTTAAGAGTCTACCTTAACGGTTCTAGAGATAGAGTGATACATATTGTAGCGGAAACAATAGCGCAAAGTTTTTTCCTTTTGGTAAAAACGAGGGGGAAGAAGGTCGATTGTTACCGATTGTCGTAAGGCTTAAATAATTACAAACAACAGTAAAGGCCAGGCACAGCACTAGACTCAATGGAACAATGGTAGTCGTAATTTACTTATCGTATACTAGAAATCATTGGGCAAAAAAAATCTTTAAAATATATGTCATACATATATGATAAAGAAAATCAACGAACATGTTTGAGACCAAATTAGCAATATTTTATAGCAAATGCAATCAATTGAATCGCTCTTTGCGCAATATAAGCAATCTAACAAATTTTATATAAAAATGTTAAATTATCTATTTATAAAACTCTCAATAATACGTTTCAATGAATAGTGATAAACAGTTATGTGTTTTATATTTTCTTCTCAATGTTGTTGACTTCATTCATTGTTTTCAATATTCTCTACCCATCATAAAATTTCATTAAATCCCGGATTTTATTCAGCCATTTTATTTAAGATCAAGAAGATTTTTGTCGCCAGAGTTTAAAAAAAAACAAAAATTTAAATCAAATATGTTTGAAACCTTTAAAAAAATATTTAAATAAATTATTTTCTAATATTACTTTATGATATTTACAATTACTTGTTATATGACAAACAAGTTTTGTGTGTAAATATGAAAATATTTATTTACTGTATAACATGTATACCATATGTCTGAGATGAGATGTTGATGGAAAAAGTAAATAATTTGTTTAGATATTACCGTGTCAAAGACACTCACTAAGCAAAGCTTTCGTTCATTATACAACTGAAAGAATAGAAGAATATTTATATTCAATTATTCACATCTGTGCACAAGAAAATTTATAATAATGGAAAATAACAGATTTTCTATTATTATAAATTTCAATATAAAAATTATATAAATAGGTTTGAAAAAAAAAAAAATCCTGCGAAAATGCTTTAAAATGTAACATAAGCGAAAGGGTAAATGATTTTTACGATTATACTCGTAACAACCCATACATTTTTAAATGAGACCTATTCGACTCGTTGATCTTGCACGAGTTTCTTTTACCGGGTTCACACTGTGCAAGTTTTCTTGTAGCAAGCCTATTGTTGTGGGAGAAAACTCTACCTATTCTAGTTCCCAATTTATATTATGATGAATATTCACCTTGTATGGGACATACCACGGTCACTGTTTCAAACCAGCCAGCTTTTTGCTATAGTATATATATATAAATGACAGGGTTATTAAGAAAAAATTCAATACTCCACGTATTACAGCTTTCTAGGGTCACGCTACATGTTCCAATCGTTTACATTAGTAAGAAAGTTATTTCTATAAAATTTCAATATGTGTTACCTATTAAAAGGGCTGTCTTTAAGTTGCATAAGAACTTGATAATACAAGGCAGATTAATTGCAGGAATGAATTTTTTATTAGAATCTGATAGATAATTTCGGGCATTTATTTTTTAAAATAATTTCCGGCATTTGCCTCCCCATTCGTTTAGTCCAATTTTTGACTAATTTGTCCAATAAATCTGGCCGTATGGTGTCAATGCTTGCGGTCTGAATATGGGATTCCAATGCTTCAAGAGTTGCTAGTACGTCGCCATAAACCAATGACAACACAGCTCCATAAAAAGGGCTAGTGAACAGCAGCACTTCTGGAAATAATGTTGACTGAACTGATTTCTCAATAAATCGATTGTTAAGCACGATGTATGCTGTATATTGCATCGTCGTGCTGAAACCAAATGCCGGCTATGTTTAGCTGTTTAATTTTTTAAAGCTAAAATTCTGTCAACAGTACGCGATAATACTTGCCATTTAGCGTAACGGCAGCTCCTTGCACATTTCGACAGAAATAAGGACATTTGATACCGCCAGCTTGTAAACCGCACCAAACAGTAAATTTTAATGGATGCAATGCGTAACCATTTAATCAGAAATAAGTTGAATCACAAAACGCAATTCGTTGATAAAAATGCTTGCCTTCTATCAGTATTAAATGTATGAGCAAAAAATGCGACGGAAACGATGCTCGTTTCGCTAAAATTGTTGCACGAGCAACATAGTCTCAGGACAAAGACCAAGATGTTGGGAACGGAATTTACTTCTCTTGTTTATAGTTGAATCGAGAAAAGAAAAGATAGTATGAAAACGGTCAACGACTGCACGAATTGATAGCTCACTAGCCCGATTATCTATACATACATATAACAAAAATGTAATTAATTTCTTATCTGTCAGTCTCTATTTCTCTCACTCTCTCTTTGTGTTCGCATCACCTAAAAACTCCCACATGGATTTTAACAAAATTTTGTGAGGAGGTACCTTAGTATCCTGATTCCAATATAAGATACTTTTTTTTCAAAAATATCTTATTTCCAAGAGAAATTGGAGAAAAAGCAAAGAAAAAAGGTAGTGCATACTTTAGGGCATCTTTTATTTTTAAAAGTGGGATATTTTAAACATGGTTGTGCAACAGATGGCGCTGTTTTAAAGTAATGACAAACTATGAATAATTTACTGCCGAATAGCCAATTTTTATGTGGAATTACATTCTTATCAAATTATTAAAAACATATTTTAGAGAGCTTTACAATAATTTTAGAGTTTTATATTTTAGAATTTTTTAGTTTTAGAATATTACATAAATTTTAGAATTTAATACAGGGATGGGTACCTCTTTATAAAGTAAATGCGCAAGCGTCTTACAATTTGGTGTGAATTACTTTCAAAGCAAAATCGAAAAAAAATATTGTCAGGACGCATACAACGTATGTGGGCACAGCTAGTCTTAAATATTAACTTCTCAAACAGATTTATTTGCAAAGTAAATAATTTAGAAGTGTTGTTCTGGCGTTAAGCGATTAATGAATACTTTTCAAGTATTCTCAGCTGTCAAACCATAGTTATCGATATCGATAATTCTCATGCAGCTAAAAAGACACCCGCTTCTAAGCAATACGAATTTAAACTTTTAAGCGTTGATGTTGAATGTAATTATTCTTCATTTAATTTAACATTTCTCAGTTTTAGAATAACTAAATTTGAACCATGGAAAGATACACAACCGAGCAGCGGTCAGAATGGTGGTAAGAAATGGCAACGTTGGATGATCAATTTTCGAAGAAAATCATCTTCAGGGATATGGCACATTTTCACCTCAATGTATGTAGGACCTGGGACAAACGGACGCACGACCAGAAGTGGCCACACTTATTAAAAATGCAACTCTGTTGCATACTGACTGTAGACGACGAGTGACGAGACAGAAACTAACGATATTTGAATATGCAACTAAAAGACGCAAAAGAACAGAACGAGACAGTTTATTGAAGACCGTTGACCAATTTACACGTTAAGCAACTTAATTTTAACTTTAAATAAATATTAATATTAGTCAAAAATATAACAGTTGGTTTCTTTAAAAACCTACATATTGGGGGCTCAACCGGGATGGCTAAATAAAATATGTTTAAAGTTTAATTGAGTTGTGGAAGATCAGATATTTCGAGCTGAGTGCTGAATAATGGGAATTTGAAAAGTGATTAATAAACTGCTGTAAAATTATAACAACTGAGTGTTGAAAAGTCCTGAGTGGAATATATATATAAAATCTGAGTGATTTACGTATATAAAAATATTGGAACAACTGAGTGTTGAAAAGTCCTGTGTTGAATATAAAAAATCTAAGTGATTTAGACAAAAGCATTAAAACTGAGTGAATTGACACGATTCAATATTTTTAAATTTAAAATTAAATGCAATATTCTGAGTGAAAAGAAAGTGAAAATTCTAGAAAAAATTAACTTATTGTTGTCAGGTGCAAGTGTTAAGAAAATACGTATGTACATAAAATCTAATATATGTATGTATGTATGTTTAATGTTGAACGGTTTGTAAAACTGTTAGTGAAACAGTTATAAAAAGACAACCATAAACCGAGTGCTTAAGAGAAAAGAATACTTTGTATGAAGAAACAGATCATATTTATGTACGTTAAATTAATAGAAAAAGTGTGTTAAAAGAGACAAAGAAAAATTTTAAATCCGTTAATTTAAAAAAGAAAATATTCCTTGTGTCTCAAAAATAATCAATTTAAAACTGATCGAACTTTAAGAAAGAGTAAAACAATCAAATATTGAATGAAACGGGAAGAGCGCTAATTATACTGGCGAGTTGCGAAATATATTACATGAGAAGCAACGAACTCTCAATACTGTTTGGCCGATAAACAGAGACAACAAATTATACACATACGCTGATAATAAAATATAATATAACTACGCATTTCAAAAACCACCTAGCAACAATCAACACTAAGTTTTGCATCAACAAGACGAACATAAGGGTTGAAAGAGCGTGCAGCAATAGAAGTTTGCCAAGAGAATGTACATGATGTTGTAAGCTGAAAGAGTTGGAATTGAAGAAAATGTGCTGATTATTACATGATAAGTTATTGCGTTTTATTTTTTACACTATTATTATTGTTTTCTTAATTTTGTCATAAAAATAATTTCTAGTTGGAAGAAAGCGTAAAATATAATCAAATTGGAATTAAATTGCCAGAGTTTCATATTAATGTAATTACATAAATTGGATTCTTATAAGTAAAAATTAAATTTCATGTGAGATCTATGTAAATTTTGTTTTGTGCGTAACTTTAACCATACTTGTTTTTTTGCTTTCTTTTATTGAATTTTAAAAATTGTTTTGTGTCATTGATAGATGAGAAATTATATTTTCTTTACTTTTACTGTACATACTTGTATATAACAGAATTTTTTTTATTAGTAGTATTATATAATATTATTGTTCCTACTTTATATAACATATTTTCATTTTTTATATTTTTTATATTTTTATATTTACATTTAATTTTTATACATTTAATATTGATATTATTATTGACCATGGACAGGCAGGAGATTTTGGTATTGACTGTAGAGGGACTGAAGACAAAGTTAGGTGAATTAGGATTGAGTACAGTCGGACGAAAGGATGAGCTTAGGAATAGACTTATTGAACACTTGGGCCTGAATGTAGCGGATTCTGGGTCGGAATATGAAGATGTTGCTTCACGACAAGATATGGGAAATTTTGGCAGACATGTGTTCACGCTTAGAGACATAGAGGACTCACTTTCATCGTTTTGTGGTACTGACAGCATTGAAGTCAATAACTGGATTGAAGATTTCGAGGACAACGCGGAAGCTGTAGGATGGTCCCAGTTACATAAATTTATTTATGCGAAGCAGTTACTGAAGGGAGCAGCGTAGATGTACATTAGAAGTACCAGCGGCATAAAAAATTGGGATTCACTCAAAAATGCACTAAAAGAAGAGTTCGGTGAAAAATTACCTGCTATTGAAGTTCATAAAATGCTGAAGAATCGGAAGAAAAAAGCTAATGAGACTTACAGGGAATACCTCTACACACTAATGGAGATGGCAAAACCCATAAGTTTAGACGAAGAAAGTCTAATTCAGTATTTTGTTGAAGGAATCCCAGACTCTAAATTCGGCAAGAGCATTTTATATCAGGCTAATGATATTAGTGATTTAAAAGAAAAACTCAAAACGTACGAAAAAATCCGAGGATCTGCTCAGCAGGCATCAACCTCTAAAGCAGCTTATGATCCACCAAGAGATGAGAAGACAAAACAGGAATTACAAACAAAAAGGAAATGTTACAAATGTGGAAATGTAAATCACCTGGCTAAGGAGTGCAAGTTTTCAAATATTAGATGCTTCAAGTGCGGAAAGAATGGTCACAAGTCTTTTGATTGCAGAGAACAGAGTACTGAAAGTAAAATAAAGACGGAAAGGGATAATTCTTGCATGGTGTCTACTTTCCAAAATAGAGTTTTAGAACACAAAACGGCGGCAAATCGTAACTTTAAAGATATAGAGATCAATGGGGTGACATTTTCGGCGATAGTTGATTCAGGTAGCGACATTTCAATTGTCAGGTTAGATATTTTCCAAACTTTAGGAGACGTTGGCTTTGTAGAAGATGAACAGTGTTTCATAACAGCAGGAGATTATAAGTTAATTTGTGTCGGATATTTTGAGAGAACAATCAATATAGACGGGGATGATTTCGACCTTAAGATTTTTGTAGCTGAAAACTTTGTTTATCCCGGAGCGATAGGAAATGATATTTTACAACAGGCTGACATCGTGATTACATCTAGTGGGGCAAGATTTGTAAAAAAGACTATTCCTAAAAAAGAAAATGAGTTTGAACAGTTCTGCTCAGCGGTAGTCTTAGAGAACAATAATGAGGAATATGAGTTACTACACTTAAATAAGGAGAAGCGCGCAGAGATTACGACTTTAATTAAAAGTTATGCTCCAGTTAGAAAAGAGTCATCGCCAGTGGAAATGAAGATTATTCTCTCCGATGATACCCCTATATTCCAGAGACCTCGACGTTTGTCTTACCATGATCAACAGATCGTTGAAGAGCAAGTGAAAGACTGGTTGCGTGAAGGTATAATTCGACCAAGCACCTCGGAGTTTGCATCGCCAATTGTATTGGTTAATAAGAAGGATGGCAGCAAACGATTGTGCTGCGATTATCGTAGACTAAATGAAAAAATAATGAGGGACAATTTTCCTATGGTGCTAATAGATGACGTTATTCATAAATTACAGTCCGCAAAAGTCTTCACAACGTTAGATTTAAGAAATGGATTTTTCCACGTCCCAGTAGAAGAACAATCAAGGAAGTACACATCGTTCGTAACACACAATGGACAGTACGAATATTTGTACGTTCCGTTTGGAATTTCGAATTCACCGGCAGTATTTTCAAGATTTATATTTGCTATTTTTAGGGAACTTATACAGGATGGAACAATTATTATTTACATAGACGATATCATAATCCCGTCATTAAGCGAAGATGAGGGTATCGTGAAACTTAAGAAGGTATTAAAAATTGCTGAGAATCACGGACTAAAAATTAAATGGGAGAAATGCCAATTTTTACAAAGGAGAGTTAATTTCCTCGGGTATATAGTAGAAGACTCTACGATTAAACCATCAACCGAAAAGACAGCTGCAGTTAGGAATTTTCCAATTCCAAAAGACAAAAAATCGCTTGAACGATTCTTAGGTCTCACTTCATATTTTAGAAGATTTATATGTAGTTATGCTATGAAAGCAAGGCCACTAACAGATTTACTAAAAAAGAATTCCGTTTTTGAAATGAAAGATGCACAAATAATTGCCTTTAACCAACTTAAGTCAAGCTTAATAAATGCGCCAGTACTAAACTTATATAACCCCAAAGCAAAAACCGAGGTACATACCGATGCTAGTATGTATGGGTACGGAGGTGTGCTTCTACAGAAAAATTCGGAAGATCAGCAACTACATCCTGTAGAGTACATGAGTCGCAAAACAACGGATGCGCAAAGGAAGTATCATTCGTACGAACTCGAAGTTTTAGCTATTATAGAAGCGTTAAAAAAGTGGAGGGTATATTTAATGGGAAATCGAATAACAATAGTTACCGATTGCAATGCCTTTGCCATGACGCTTAAAAAGAAGGACGTACCATTAAGAGTTTCCAGGTGGGCAATATTTCTTCAGGAATTTGATTATACTATAGAGCATAGATCAGGTACTAAAATGCGTCACGTGGATGCCCTTAGCCGAGTTTCTTGTCTTCTGGTAGAAGATACTTTAAAACATCGTCTTAAAGAAGCGCAGTTAAACGATGCATGGATTAAGGCCATACGGCAAATATTAGTGAAAGAAAATTATGAGGATTTTTATTTAAAGGATGACCTACTCTATAAGGACCCACACCGAGAACTAATTGTGATCCCGTTAGGAATGGAAGAGGAATTAATTCAAATTGCACATCGAGAAGGACACTTCAGTATCAGAAAAACCCGAGATTTGATAGAAAGAGAATTTTATATTCCGAATATCACAGTAAAAGTTGAGAAAGTAGTTCGTAGTTGCATTGAGTGTTTGATTAGCGAAGCTAAGGCAGGGAAGGCTGAGGGTCTACTTAGTCCAATTGATAAGTCAGATAGACCGTTAAAAACATACCACATTGATCATGTCGGACCTATGGATCAGACACCGAAGCGATATAACCATATAATGGTGGTGGTGGATGCCTTTTCAAAATTTGTTTGGTTGTACCCGACCAAAAGTACCAGTGCAGAGGAAGCTATTGACAGGTTGAATCGTCAATCAGCCATTTTCGGAAACCCAGAGAGAATAATTTCGGACAGGGGTGCTGCGTTCACCTCAAATGCATTTAAAGAATACTGTTTGCAACAAAATATACAACATCTCTTAATTGCAACAGGGGTTCCAAGGGGAAACGGACAAGTTGAACGCATTAATAAATTAGTTGTTGCAATGCTTTCGAAATTATGTGCTGAAAATCCGCAACAGTGGTACCGACATGTAGAAAAAGTTCAACAATGTATCAATAATACTCCACCCCGAAGCACTAAAGTTTCTCCGTTTAGAATACTTAACGGCTTAGAAATGAGGACTGAAACTCATGAAGATTTCCGAAGAATGATTGAAGAATTTACTCTGAAAGAACTGGACGAAGAGCGACATGCAGTTCGAGAAGTTGCGAAGGAGAATATATTAAAAATTCAGGCTGAAAACAGAAAGACATTCAACAGGAAAAGAGTAAAGGCAACTGAATATAAGGAAAATGAACTCGTAGTCATCAAAAGAACTCAATTCGGAACTGGACTTAAATTAAAGCCGAAATACTTTGGTCCTTATAAGGTAATAAAACGATTGAAACATGATCGATATGAGGTCGAGTGAAGGTGAAGGTCCGAAACGAACGTTCACGGTGGCAGAATACATGAAGAAATGGAATTCGTCTTTCGGGTCGAAAGCCGATGCAGGACGGCCGAATGTAGGACCTGGGACAAACGGACGCACGACCAGAAGTGGCAACACTTATTAAAAATGCAACTCTGTTGCATACTGACTGTAGACGACGAGTGACGAGACAGAAACTAACGATATTTGAATATGCAACTAAAAGACGCAAAAGAACAGAACGAGACAGTTTATTGAAGACCGTTGACCAATTTACACGTTAAGCAACTTAATTTTAACTTTAAATAAATATTAATATTAGTCAAAAATATAACAGTTGGTTTCATTAAATACCTACATGTTTTCCTCAATAAGCAGAATTTCCACATTTGAGCGAGTGATAATCCAAAAATGATTGTCGAAAAACCAATGCACCCACACAGAGTGATTGTTTGGTGCGGTTTATGGGCTGACGGCATCAGCGGGCAGTATTTTTTCCAAAATAAGACCGGTCAGGCAGTTACTGTGAATGGTGTTCGCTATCGTGAGATGATAACGAACTTTTTATGGCCCGACTTGAAAGATATAGATGTAGACGATACGTGGTTTCAACAGGACGGTGCCACTTGCCACACAGCTAACGAATTGCCTGACAAATTCAATGACCGTGTTATCTCACATGGTGGCGATGTCAATTAGCCGCCAAGATTATGTGATTAGACACTGTTGGACTTCTTTCTTTATGGTTATTTAAAAGTAAAGGTATACGTCGATAAGCCAGCAACAATTCAAGAGCTAAAGGATGAGTAAAATCATAATCGAAAATTTGGAGCATCGGATGGAGTTGTGCCGGCGAGGTCGCGGCGACCAATTGGCCCATATTTTTCCATACATAATTGAACCATACCAATATTATGAAAATAAAAAGAAATTACAATAATTTCCTGAATAATTTGTGTTTTATTCAAAATCAACATCGGCCCTTACAAATTTAACCACCCTTTTTAACGAACTGTGAGACTGTCAAGAAGATGGCTCCACTAATGTAAGCAGCTATAATCTCCGACAAACAAATAAACAAACAAGTATATTTTAGAATTATACAAATGGATTTGCCTTATCCTCTCTCTTGAGATGCCTACAGCTTTAGCCCTTTCAGACCTGTACCTTATATTGCGTATAAATTTCTTTAAATCAGCAATATGAACAAAATTCTTTCACATTTAGGCAAAAATTTGCCTATTAAACAATTCTAAAAGGTCTTTTTTTATAAACAGGACATCGCACAATTGTGTGGTCTCGGTCATAACATGTAAAATAATTTCTCAAAAAAACTAAGCCTTTTATGTTTGTGTTAAATGTTTTATTTAACGTTTTATTTTTTATTGTTCTTTTTTCTTAAAAATATTCAGGTAAAGATTCAGGTATTCAAATATTTATCATATAAAAAATATTAAATAAAAAGCAATTACTTTATTTTAAATAAACGAAAACATAAACATAAGATATAAAAAATTTTAATTAAAAAACAAACAATTCAGTGTAATTTTAAAGTAACAAAAAGTATAACTTAAATGAAATGAACATTTTGAATGATATCACACTGTGTAATTTTTTAAGTCATGGCAAAATAACCATATACGGGCACCACTACGTCATAAAGGACCAAAAAAAAGGACCAGGTTTTTTTTATGGGCCCTCAAAGATGTGGGGCCTCGATGTCATTTTTGCAAAAAAAAATGATAATTTCCTCAAGCACATATTTTGCAAACCGTTTGAAATTTTGATATACTCTTTGAGGCAAAGTTGTAGCTCTTGTCAAATATAACAAAAAATGTGAACATATAAAATCAAAAAAACTTCATCTGCAAGGTCAAAATCGCAAAAAACTTTTCAATTTTTTTTACCTTTTTTCCCCTGTTCAGGTCCATAGGTAGCAAACCGTTTAAAAATCAAGGAAACAATCAACTACAAAAATGAACCTAAGATCTCAATAAACAACTTTCTAGAATATATCAACTTCCTAGGAATGATTCTTAACACCGTTTAGGTATAGCTTAGGTAGCTAAAAAATTTTCGGGAAAATTTTCACTTTTGCGGCTACCTAAGCGCTACCTAAAACGGTGTTAAGAATCATTCCTTTGCCTCAGAGAGTATATCAAAATTTCAAATGGTTTGCAAAATATGAACTTGAGGAAATGATAATTTTTTGCATAAATGACATCGAGGCCCCACATCTTTGAGGGCCCATAAAAAAAACCTGGAGAACTTTGGGCAAAACTGGGAGACAGGGGTTTTTTTTTGGTCTTTTATCACGTAGTGGTGTCCGTATATGGATATTTTTTTCCGTGTTGCACTGTGTATTTCTCAAAGCAGTCTTTATTTTTCGCTAATCAAAGTGTTACTTTACATTTTTGGCATCTTGCTCTGGATCGACTACCACAATTATTGCGGCATACTCTTGGTGGATCATCGGAGAATTCCGGCCAATGGTTGTATCAATCAAATCTAATATCGACCTGTGCGTCATGTGGACGATATTTCGTACCATAAAAGCTTGCATTCTCTTCTATACTCCATCCAAGAATTATATATTGCAATATCTAGAAAGTGGAAAAACACTTTGACAGTCCATTTTTTAGTTTTAATTTTAATTCTATAATATTCTAGCATTTGGTCACACAAATCAACCCCACCCATAAATGCGTTATACTTTTTAATAACTGCAGGTACAGGACAACGGCGTTTAAGATTTTTGTTCCATCTTTTGATTTCACCTACGGGATCTTTTCCACACATATTAGAGGCAGCTATAACCGCTCTTATGTCCTTTCACTTAACAACGGCTACATTTTCATTGACAAATTGGCAAATATCACCCCGGATCATTTCTTTGTCTAATGGAAATTTTACACTTTTTGGTATTCTGTTGGCCATAATTGTGCCTGCTGCTGGCTAACCCATATGATATAATGATTCTAAAAGCGGAATGGTTGTTAAAAACCTGTCGAAATATATATGGCTGTTCTTTGGCAAATTTTTAGTTTGTCTTATTACTATAGACGGTCCATGTCCAAGACCACAATCTTAAATGTCCCAGCTCCCTGAAAGACTTAAAAGTCAACTACCATACCATCAGAAGTTGCGCACACCAGATTTTTCAGTCCAACAGGTCGTGGCTTTGACCTGATTACTTGATGCGCAGGGCATCTACCCGTAAATGGAATCATCTGTTCATCAATTGAATAATTTGTGACTTCAGTTGCCAATTCGTTGCACCGTTCTTTAACCATATTGATGACAGATTGAATTCTCCATAGTTTATTTGTGGAGTGTGGTGCGGAATAGTCTGAAAAGTGTATGTCCGATCGAAGTTCCAGGAATTTATCACGGGACATGGAATTGAATATAGCCGGTATTTTACATTCATAATACCAGTACATCCTTATAGCCGGGTAACCAAGACATCCCATTACGATCGCACATCCGTAAAATCGTTTTATATCTGAGGGTACGTAACGCACTTCCTGACCACGCTTTCTCATTACATACATTTTAGTATACTTAACAACATCTTCGTAATGGGTTTCTGGAAAATATCTCTTAAAATAATCCAATGGAGATTTGATGACGATATTTTGCTGGCAACCCAATGTTGTCGGAAGTTCGGTATTTGGATATGAAATACTTTTCCATATGTCTCCCCTAATACGTTCTTTATATTGGCAAATCGATGATTGCAGTGTTGTAGCTGGTGACCCAGTGGAGTTTGATAGTTCAGTCGCTCTGGTTGGCTCCTCATTAGTAGACTCAAAAACAGCATTATCAATGCTCTCATTGCTTTCTTCTCCACCTGAACCGCTCGGATGCATATCTGCAAGTGTTGAATGACACAATCAAACTGAGAATATTTTTTTACTATTGCATTTTTTTTTTTACTTTTTTTCATTTTAATTAGCAAATCACACAACGCACAATGACTGCTTTCAGGTTAATTGACGAAAAATTATTTTTTCATATAATTTAATATACATTAAGGCAGATCTCACAATCGATTAAGCTAGGTCTGAAAGGGTTAGCCGCCTCACGGATTATAGCATTTTGTAAAAGTATGTCAAGAGTAGTCTTAGAAATTTGTGTTTTCAGTAGTCTTAGAAACAATTGTTTTAATCATATAGAACTTGAAGTTATTAATTTAAACGTTATAATTTAAACTTTTTAATAGATTAATTTTTTACACTTCTACGAGCATTTACTAGAAGTGTAGGTTTTTCGATCCGGTTTTTTGAACTGTACTTTTTTAGACAATTCGTGGCATAAGGACGTTTAGAATAATTGCTAGGAATTTTGTGGAGGATAGTGGTACTCTTTTCATGCATGAAAATATTTTCGAGTTAAAGTAACTGAACGACATTTTTTTTGTCTCCAGAGATTTGATTTCTGACCAGACAAAATATGATTTTGATAAATTTTGAGTTACGACAGTTTATGACTTAGTATGCGATATGTGCTGTATGTAATATTTAATCACTACGTTTTCTAAAAAAAAAGATTTTTATTACTGAAAAAAATAATCTATTGTAAAAACACAAAATTACCGAAAATAACTTTGTGAAACAAATTTAATTAGTAAAAGTGTTTTCGTGACACTTTATGCAAAACCAAATTTTTTTAAAAAAATTTTGATTTTAAGTACAAAAGCAGATGTGTTTATTTTTTTTTTTTTTTTGTTTCTATTTTAGCTTATTTCTCATTTTGTTTATAGAACATGCCACGACCAAATAATTACATCAGCAAACAAGTGAAACAAAAATTTTGTTATAAAAATTTATACATTTTTTTTTAAACTATAATTAATGTCATGGACACAATAATGTTACACTGGCACTTTACACAAATACTCACTCACACATACACACGGAAATATATAATTACTCCAAAGGAAAAACAACTGCATAAATTTGTAGCGAAATAAGAAAAAAAAAATTTAAAAACCATATTTTAAAAATTATTTCTTCATAAATATAAATTAATGGAAGAGAATGGTGCGGTCATTAAAAATTTTAAATGACCGATGACGACACAAACTGGAGCACTTCTATAATTACATACTTTTACAAAAAAAAAATATAAAATAAAATAAAAAATTACATAAACCCTTTCTGGTTTGGTAAGTTTATGTTAAACAGAACACCATGAAACAACAATCTATTTTTATATGCACGTAACAAATAAAGTTTAAAAAGCATTATGCATATTTTAATACCCTTTACTTTAGATAAATAAAATTTTTCATTTTGTTTGTAATTTATATAATCTATATATAGAATAAAACAGTAACACATTTCATACCTGTCTGTCTGTCTGTCTTTTTCTTTGTGTTCCCATCACGTAAAAACAACTAAAAGGATTTTAGTATCCAGATTTATAGGATACTTTTTTCCGCAAAAATATCTCATTTCCAAGAGAGTGGAGAAAAGCAATGAAAGTAAACCGATTTTTTACCGATTTAAATGTACAGCATAATTTAAGGCATCTGTTATTTTTGAAAGCAGTATATTTTAAGCAATGTTGCGCAATAGATGGCGCTGTTAAAAAATATTGAGTAACTAATTTCCTGACTGTCTTTATAATAATTTTTAAAATTTTATGTAAAAGAAATCAATACGAGTATTAAAATTTGGTGCTGATTACTTTCGAAGCAAAATCGAACAAAATACCCTACAGGTAATGTCAATAGTGAATCTGTACTGACTTACTATTGACACAGTCACCAGTACTAGTGTCATAATACCCTAGACAATGCTATTTCCTATAGACATTTAACATGTGCATGTCATTGAAAATCCACTACTGACATTGGTACTATTGACTAGGTAGTTCTTTTGGGACCATATGTAGACATTGGAACTAGTGATGCACTAGCACATTTTAGTAATTCTAGGCTACACTTTTGGTACTTTTCTGAAACAGATTGGACAATGAAAATGCATATTTTCTTAACTTTTGTGGGTTTATTAAAAAATAAATAAATGACTAAAAAGTACTAATTAATAACAGTTTTCTAACATAAAATCCAAAAATTTTAATTTTTCGTATGTTAATATGAACAATTCAAGACTATGATTATAAAAAGTTTAAGTTAAAAATAATTATTATGAACAATTCAATAATATTGTTAAGAGTATGATTATAAATAATTTCAGTTAAAAAAAATTAAAAAATTAATCTTTGTTTGAAGTGTCTTCATCCATTTGTTTTCCGTTTGATTTTGTAGTAAGTAACTCGACCTATTTGTTTAAAAACTTTCCTTTTTTGCCGCTGAAATGCTGCTCGAAGCGTTTTATCCAAAAATTCACTAAAATTTGAAATAACATCTAAATATTATGAAAAAAAAATAATTGTCAAAATATTACAAAACTTAAAACAAACAACAAACAATTTACCTATTAAAACTTTAAACACATTTGGATAATCACGCAATCTCTTTTTTTCTAATGGCTAAAATAGCGTCCAGTTCTCTTAATTTTTACTCACTCCTACTTGGGAAAAATAAGGTTTGTAGCAGCCATATTTTACTTAACAATTCTGTCTAGCAAAACTCTATACTCCGCCAGAATGTCCAGTAAGGTGTTGTTGCCGTTTTGATGATTTGAAACACAATTTATATTGATTTTTTGAATATTTAAAATAAACATTTTTTTTTTTCAAATATAAAAAAGTAGACGATTTGTTGACAATGTCGCCAAAGAGTCACCATAATAGTTGAAAAAAGTGGTGACATGGGGGCAATTGCCCCAAATTTCCTTCAGGGTATTGTCATGACGCACACAACGTGTTTAATATATAAGACTCTATAATAACATATTCGATTTAACATTGTATGTAATTGTTCGTATTGAAATAGCTTTTCCGAGGACTCCAAGCAACTTATAAAATTAAATATTTGACAGATATGTCACATGTAGCTTTGAGAGTTTTTGTTCAGAATATCGCCTAAGTTTTTCAATAAGTAGCTAAGATATAGTCAAAAATTCCAATTTACTACTTTCAGAAAAAGGAGAAGGTTCCCAACATACCTGTTATGATTCCATTTGGAAAATAATTTTAATAATAAAAATATGCGTGCATACAAAGTAAAGAGCTGGCAGTAGATAGTTACAGAAGGATATCAAACACTATAGACTCTCCTGAACATCGATGCAATGAGGGTTACGTTTCGCTGTTTCATCTTTACTTCCATGAATTTTGTTTTAATAATATTAGAAAACTTTAGCAAAACACGCTCAGAACTCATCCATTTGTGGTCGATTTTTTTATATCCAAATTTCCTAGTTCTAGCACAATGCATTGCATGAGTAGGAAACATCCCCCGAATGTTGGTCCGAGAAATAAAAATTGTATGTACAAGCTTGGAGCTTATGTTAGACCTAAACTCATAAACCTTAGCAAAGCGTAAAGCGAGTAATTTTAGTATGCGGGATCATAATACTGACTGCTAGTCAATAGTAAAAAAATAGTAAAAAAAAGCAAGATAAGATTTGAAAATATACTTGTATTTGGACATCGATCGGTTTTAAATTCTAGATTTGGCTTACTGACGACGCGGAAATTAAAATTGACTAAATTTTTTTTTTCGAACGGTCCGGAAGGCTACCACCTAACAGTCTAATTATGTATAATCTTATATTTATATCTATATTTGATATAGACTTATCTAAAGCTAATGTTCGTTTTCGAGTAAAAGTTTAGTAGACGGTGAGGTGGATGGGACCTCCAGTAAAACCCTGTAGGTGTAGTACTAGAAGGTCGGATATTCACTATACAAATTAAGTCTTAGTTATCCTATATCTAAGCACTAAAACAATGACATATTTTAAATTTGATAAAGGCCATTCTGAAGTATTGGAAGTAGGAGACAGATATTCCTTCTACAGAGTAATTAATAATTATTCTATATGTTGAGATCTACAGCAGCGGTGTTCTCTAAATTTAATATACAATTCTCTGAGAATAACGTGCATTTTCTAGTTACAGCTTGTTGTAGGGAGGCTCATACCCCCTTACAAAGTAATTGTTATATTCTGCAAATTATAATAAACGGAATATGAACATCAGAAGTTACATACATACATATATTAAAACTAGCTGTGCCCGCCACGTCGTGAG
Source organism: Phasia obesa (assembly GCA_949628195.1). NCBI lineage: Eukaryota > Metazoa > Arthropoda > Insecta > Diptera > Tachinidae > Phasia > Phasia obesa. The sequence continues at coordinate 25,126,005 of OX451218.1, read as the reverse complement.
CGTCCTGACAATATTTTTCTAGACTTTGCTTTGAAAGTATTCCACACCAGTTGTAAGACTCTTACTTTTATAGTCCTTCAGTTATGGTTTATGTATTTACTTTATAATAATTCTTGCAAAAAAAAACCGACTTCAAAACAGATAGAAGGGAACCAATTCTAAACTAAAAATGTAAGAAGTAATCTGTAAGAATTAGATTTAAACCAAATAAAAGATGCGCCAAAATTTGGGGGGGAAAAGTAAAGAATATGTGAATGTCAAGCCTCTCCCTATTACTGTTAAAAGGTAAGCTATTTTCACAAGCATCCGTCTTTTATGGGGACACCATTCAAGCCTCTGTGTATAACGATTTCAAAGATAGGGTAACATAGATCAAATAACATCTGCTATTGGGGCACCCTTTAATTTACAAATTTAAATTAAAGAACTGTTGTTATAAAGAACTTGGTCACAAGAATTCTTTGTAAATTTCAACTGTCTGTCTATTACGGTTCAAAAGTTTGGCCATATATATCAAATTACATTAACTATTGGGACACCCTTTTATTTCCAAATTCAAATATTATACTTTTTGTTATAGCTGACTAGCAATACAGGTTCTTTGTAAATTACAGCGGTCTGTGTACAACTGTTCAAAAGTATGGCCATATACATCAAATTAAATGAACTATTGGAGCACCCTTTAATATAAAATTTTGAATATTTATACATTTTATTATAACGGTCATAATAATCGACATTCTGTAAAATTTTCAAGGTTTTGTCTATAACGGTTCAAAAGATAGGCATATATAGGTCAAATTACGGCACCTATGGCGACACCCTTTATATTTTAAATTTATTTTTTTTTTTAAATTCTGCCGTTGGAAGCTATAGCGACATGCAATTTTTTAAAATTTTAATTTGGTGCCCTTTACGGTTCTTAATACACGTAAAAAACATGTATGTTGTATGGGGACACCCTTTAATTTTTAATATAATGAACTGTTTTTAAAACGGGACCAACCTGAAAACATAACCTTTCAAATAAAGAAAGAAATTTTAAAATCGGTTCAGAAATGGCTGAGTTCTGCGGTTACAACATAAAGAAAAAAAAGCAACATTCAGACGAATTGATAACCTCCTTCTTTTTTGAAGTCGGTTAAAAAGGTACCTGCATAAAATTCTAAAATTTATAAAAAATTCTAAAAATTATTTTAAAGCTGTGTAAAAGGTGTTTAATATATTTTAATACCAATGTAATTCCACTAAGTAAAAATACAAATTAAATACAAATTTTATTCAATTGGCGCCTAATGTTGAGCAATAGATTTTAAAATATACCGCTTTCAATAATAAGAAGGTGTTTTGAAATATAACAGTGTATAAAGATGTGTAAAAATATAACAGTGTTGAAAATATCCCAGTTTTAAACCGAAAATTTCACTACCTTTAAACCGGAAATTGCGGTTTTCATTGCTTTTTCTCCACTTTCTCTTGGAAATGAGATATTTTTTTTTTTGGAAAAAAGTATCCTAAATTCGAATCAGGATACTAATGTCAAAAACATCCTCACAAAATTTTGTTCAAATCATCCAGTAGTTTTTACGTGATGCGAACACAAATGAAAAGCAGACAGACAGACGGAAATGAGTTACTATTTTATTATATGTATAAATGTACTTTAACGCACTATGATTTATAAATATAGACAATTTATTTTGTGAAATATTGCTTTTAGATGAAACTAAGAGTTTTTGTAAAATAATAGGTGTTTTCATGAAGTTTTTAATAAAATTTTATATTTTATATTTAAGTGCTATTATGCCTTTTAATATAAAAAGAAAAAAATATTACTATTGGAAAAATATGAAAAAAACTGAATTGCAGTTTCACACATTTTCGGCATAAATGACAGATAAGTTAAACAATTATTTTGACTTATTATTAGGATACTACCAAAATTCAAAAAGGCACAGATGAACATTGTTAAGTCAACTTTTCAGCATATGGGTATCAAGAATATAATTTATGTAAGGGGCGACCCCTTACAGAATATGACTATTGCAGAAACTACAAACCTATAGAGTGTATACCTGTTGTACAGAGTTGTAAATGGATGATTAATTTTTTAATCAATTCGCCAATCAATCATGCACTGAATTAGCAATTTTTGGTGTAATTCTTTTCATACAAACAAACTAATTGGATGGAATTTGAGTCAATTCAAATGAATTTGGAAATAAAAAATATTTTCAATTCATTTCGAATTTAAATGCATTTGTCAAATGAATTTCAATTAATTTCCAATTCATTTGAATTGAATTAGTAAGTAAGCATCACTCTCGTATTCTTATGCAATTACTTTACCATAAATAGTATAAAGTAGAGTATAGAAATCATGAAAAAAGTCGAGGTCAGGATTTTGACGGATTTATACGTTTTCAGGTCTCCTGAATCCATTTTTTTCTATTTTCGCGATGATGTCAACGGGTGTGTGTGTATGCCACTATTTTTGTGAAGTTTGTACAGGTCATACCGTATGTTCCTTTGTTATATGGACATGAAGAGCTGTATAGCTTTTGGGCATAATCGGGAGAGGGCAAGGGGTAGTTTCCTTACCCCCGAATTTTTTTAACGCTATAAAGGTCATACCGTATTACATATTAAATTGAAATTCTGTATTTGCCTTCAGTATATGGCGATAAAGAGCTGTATAAATTTTGGACATAATCGGGAAGGGGCAAGGAGTAGTTTATTTAATACCCCAAATCGAAAATAATTAATTTTTCGATTCGACTTTACTTTGAGCTTTTATTCTTTATGTAATATATTCATAAAAATATCTGCTTACGTTTGGCATGATAAAGTTGGGTGTAGGCCACTCCAGATTTTTTTATATAAAATACAGCAAACATTACTCTAGTTTTGTATAACACCTATTATGGTCCAAAGACAAAAATTTCTTAGCTTTAAAATTCCCATGATATACAGGAATTGTTAGGTATCGAGCGATAGAATAGTAATCCAATAATAGGTTAAAATCCCATAAAAATGGGAAAATTTTGTTTAACTTAAATTTGTATCAAATTGTATGAAAATATTATTAAATGTGTGTTTAACAATCATTTTTTATTTAAATAATCTCATATTTGTATTTGGTGAAATTTTTTTTTTTTTTTAATTTTCAATAGGATTTTCAAGATTCCAGATTCGTATCTTAAAACAACATTTTTTGCTGCCATGGTCAGGCGCGGATATAGGACAAGGCTTTTGAATTATTGTACTGAATATTTTCATTTTAGTAAAAGAAATTTTTTATTTTTCATTCTAGGTCTGCTCTTGAATTTCATTGATTGCAAATCATTTTTGAATTTATTCATTTGAATGGCAATTCATTTCCAATTCGTTTAAATTGAATTGATTTCGAATTCGTATTAATGAATTAGAACAATGAATTAGAACAATTCGAAATCAATTCAATTTAAACGAATTAGAAATGAATTGCAATTCACTTAAAATATTCATTTGAATTGGAAACGAATTGAAACTTATTCCATAAATTCATTTAAATTTCTGCCTAATTCGTTTGAATTGTTTCAAATTCCGTTTAGTTATTTTTTGTTATGAAAAGAATTAATTCAAAATTTAGCTAATTCGTAACGAATTAAAATAAAAAAAGAATGATTCATTTACAGCTCTGCTGTGGTAAACGAAATGTAGTTTTTTAACGTCCTTAATTATTCGTTTCATTTACATTTTTATTTAAAATGAAAACAGAAGTAAATTTTTTTTCTTTTATGCGCTTTTAGTTTGTGCTACCTCTACCGCTGAAGGTCATTTACTCAACCATTTAAAAAGTCTGTTCATTACTATTGCAACTTATTGTCGTTAAGTTATAGTATAATATTTGACTTAGCTTCTTAGACTATGTCCAATATTTGCATGTTTTTTAAACATTTATTTGTTAAAGGTAGAAAATAACAAAAGGACGTACCAAGGTCGTTTATTTGAAATAAAAAACTTTTTTTATACGACATTAGCACAGCCATTTCCATACACTTTATACTTGTAACAATACTATAGTATCAAGGTCCTTTTTTGCAATGCCAATAATCTCCTAAAATGAGAAAAGTTTTTATGTTCGAGTATAAGTCTTCATTTGTAGGGTCGTTAACACAAACTTTTATTCTTATTTCTTTTAATAAATTTTAGAGTTTTTACTAGTATAGTGTTCAGTTGCTACAAATTTGTGTTATATCTGGTCTCGTTTTTTTATAGTTTCTCTTGTTATTTGCTAACTTTTTAAGCTGTTATGCATGTTATCAAATCAAGGCTAATTTTCTAGTTATGTTTTTTTTTTTCTACTCCTTTTATACGGTTTTTATTACCTTTTTTTTCATAACAATGTTTCCTTTAATTAGTGCCAGACCGGAAAAACCACAATAAAGTAAAAACACAACGCACTAAATTTACTGGCCCTTTTTATGAATTTTATTTATAATAATGATGACATTCGTAAGTTAAGGTTAGACCAGGTTATTGGAAACAGACATTTTGTAGGCAATTAATAGAGAATAGGCAATACCTAGTGATGGGAAAGAAGTTAGGAAAATTACCAGTTGATACCAACACCAGTAAAATTGCGTACTTTCACTTTTACGTGTATATTTTTTCTTGGAAATGAAATATTTTTATGGAAAAATTATAATTTTTAACCTAATTTTTCTTTTATTCGCATTTGCTTTAGGTTGTCTTTAAAAGGTTTAAAAAAATTTTATAGTACCGAAGTAAATTAAAATTACATAAGCAGAAACAGAAACAGAAACAGAATACAGAATATTTTTACATTTTACGAATTCAAAGGCTTGCAACTTCTTAACGAAAAGCGGTATCAGAACAAAACATGAAACTAATTTGTTCTAAATTTTATCAATAATATAGCAAATGTCTTAAAATCATAATCCGATTATTAATAATGAGTTAGGATCGGCCAAAAATAAAATTGTAAACCAATTATCTCCCAAACTAAAAGAGATAACCTACAGATGCAAGCACAGTTTTTATAGATATTTTCAAGGTTTACTTAAGTTTATAGAAACGAGAGTCAACAATTTTAAGACAAATGTATTGTCAGTACTGCTTTATAGCTGCCAGATATGGCTGGCAACAGATGCCCTCAATTCTAACCTTCAAAGCTAAGACATATATTGAAAATAGGGTGGCCCAATGTGATAAGCAATAACAATTTATATAAGAGAGAGAGAGAGAGAGAGAGAGAGATGTAAAATTCATCCAATTACACTGTTCAACAAAAAAATATTTTTGTAATGTTTCCTTCACTTCATGAGTCAAATCTTAGTAATTTTGGGTTGAAAAAAAAAACGAAAATGACAAAGAAAAAAATGTATTAGCTGTAGTTTCTGTGATACACCATGGGTCAAAATATATAACGTTAACAAATTGTGCCAAATCAGTAAATTTTAAACCATAAGTTTATCACCATTATAAATTAATTTGGAGTTGAAAATTAATGGCAGAATACTTGGCAGGTTGGATATTATTACCATCATGAGGATTTCATATTGCTTTTGGCCTGTCTTTTGTAGGTGAGTTCTGGATCATCCCTACACACGCACCAACAGTAATCTGCAAGCATTGATTCATTCCAACGGCCCTTATATCTTTGTTCCATTACAGAAATATCCTGATGGAATCTCTCACCGTGTTCATCACTGACCGCACCACAACTAAGAGGGAAAAAGTCTAGATGAGAGTGGAGGAAATGAATTTTGAGAGACATGTTGCATCCAAGTTTATGATATTTTTGTAGAAGTATCCTCACCAAGTGAACATAGTCATCTTCTCTTTTGTTCCCCAAAAAACCTTTAACAACTCCCTTGAACGCATTCCAAGCTTCCTTTTCTTTCCCCTCCAAAATTCTGTCAAACGCAGGAATAAGAAAGCAACAGAAACCACATCTGAAGAACTGAAATCACGTATATAACCTCAAAATAGCTGTACAACTGTTGGTTTTGTCAGTTAACAGGCGTACCAACATCCAAAGACTAAATTTCTCGACAAAGTGGAAGCTGAGCATTAAAAAATGACATGTTACTGTATCTTGAAAACAAGAGCTAATTGGTCATTTTCGAGGTGATTTTTGAACTCAGGGGGTGAAAATACATAATAACTGGGTATTTTTAAGCCCGAAACAAATTCATTGTTGTTCAGTGTTATCACAATTATAAAGAAAAGAAAATGGAAGTGGAAGTAAGAAAAGATAAGGGGGAAATATGTCGGCAAGGATTAGAATGGAATCCACAGATCAATAGAAAAGGAGGTCGACCAAAAACCACCTAGAAGAACTGTCTGCAAGAAGATATAAAGAAGAGCGGACTATCATGGAACGAGATTAAAGCGAAGTCGTCCGACATAAAAAATTGCAGAAACTTTGTAGCGGCCATATGCTCCGATAGAAGTTAAACGGATAGAAGAAGAAGGGACTTAATTTTAAATAATCTTAACATTTGATTTAAAACTAAACTTTTTGTGACATTTTCAAAAAATTATATTCCCTAGGTATCTAACTTTGAGGTATTACCCCTTTATCCTAAGAGCCGACTGTGCGCAGTTTGATTTTTTGCAAACACCTCTGCTTTGCCTCTTTCATTAAAATGTCTTCAGTGGTTAATGAGATATCGAGTTATGCCAAAAATAAATCGTTTTTAAAACACTGTGGAGCATTATATTTATGCAGATCCATGTATCTGGTTTAATATTAATAAAAATGATTAAAATAATACTTATTTATAGAAAGCTGATTTTAATAGAGACTTGTAAGCTTCTTCACCCATTTTGTACTTTGAAGTCCTAAATCGACTGTGCCGTTATATATCATAGCAGCACAGAGCATAACTCCACTCTCTCTGCTGTATTAGGTCCTCTTTTCTACCATCGTAAAATTACTAATTATGACCATCTGAGCCTTCCAAATTTAATTTTCTTTCGTCACTAAAATCTAAAGACCTGGTATTTGAATGTCCCATATCATATATATATATATATATATATATATATATATATATATATGTATATTCTCTAGCAAATTCTAATCGATTTTTAACGGGTACATTATTCTGCGCCGATTTATTCTGTCGATTTTTTAATTTCAGTTACTTACAGATTGGAATGGCTCCTTTTACCGTTGATATACTTGCCAGCTTGACACCTACTTTTGTTTCTGAAAAAGAATAGTTTGAGGCAATTTTTAAGATTTTTCTCCTTTCAGTTAGAATTTTTTCTTTGTTTTTCATTTCATAGTTATTCATATTTTTAAGTTGCCGAGCAGCATAGTTTTGTAACTTTACCCAATTTCCTGTGCGATGGCCCTATAGGAATATCATCGCCAACGTTAAACATTGACTGCGCTCTTTGGCTTTATTTTTAGGGTTATGTACTCTGGAACCATAATAGGTAGGGTCTTGAAATTTTCACAGTTGGCGCTATAGCAAAAAATACTAAAACGTATAGGGTGTTGCGATAGCGTCATGTTATTCACCTATATGTGTTTATTTCTTGAACTGTAGGATGCATAGACTTAAAATTTACAAACATTAATTAAAACTTAAACGCTATATAAACAAGTATAAAAAAATCAAGCTAAAAATTAAAGGGTGTCGGTAACGGTTCATGACATAAGGTTATGTACATGAAGTAAAATCACCTATTGCGACACTCTTTAATTTATAATTTAATATTTGCTGTTATAGAGAATTTAGTAATACAGACTCTGTAAATTTCAACTGTCTAAATATAACGTTTCAAAAGTTTGGCCACACACATCAAAATACATAAACTATTGGGACACCCTTTAATTTACAATTTTAAATATTTACATTTTTTTTTATTTTAAAGGACATAGTAATGGACATGTCCATTATAATAAAAGTGTAAGTGTAGAAAAGATATGGCCTACTAAAAACAGATACATATTTATATGGTTCTAATCTTCTGATCGAGAGTGTTTTTGTTTATACAAAAAAAAAACTTCTTGTTAAATTTTATTTCGAAGAAAACTGAAATATATTCATACACAAATGTAATATATTCATAGACATTTTCAAGGACATGAAGCACATTGTTATTAAACTAAAGGAGAACTTAGTTTATATACATACGAGTACATTCATCTATTTCTTATAGAATAAAAAAATATATTTTCAATTTCATACGAGTATGATAAAAATTCAAATCATAACTTGTCCTTGGGGTAAAATTTGTAAAGAAATTGGTTATGAATAAGTGAATATGTCTGCAATAGGAAACATTAATAAAAACTTAATTTGACATAAAGAAACAAACATACATATGAAGACATACATACATATATATATAAATACATATAAAGTTTACAAAATGAAATAGATAAAATACAATGTAGTTAAACAAGTACACGAAGAGAAAAAGTTTTATTTCGAGGTGAATTTTTAGAAATTTAAAATTTTAAGAAAATTGAAGTACTAAAATTAAATAGGACTATGTTGAGCAATTAGCAGTTTAAATACAACTATGAACAGCACTATTCAGCAGAAACACCAGATTAATTTTATGTACAATAAAGATACACGATGACTTTTGCTTTTATAACAGTTTATTAAAAAATGATTAGGTTATAAAAGAAACTTCTAGATCGAACAAAAACTTGTAAGCTTGTGATAAAGAAAAACAGATTATAAAAAAAGGTATAAAAAAGAATTTAAGACACAAAGTTGCCAGACAGTATTAAATTTATAAATTCCGTAAGTGCATACCTTAACACTCCCTCTCACTTTCTGAATTTACATTATAATTATTTGAAAACAAAATTTTTAACTAAATAATTAAATTTCTGATTACTTAAAGCCTTAGTAAAAATGTCAGCCAATTGCTCGTTTGTCTTTAAGTAATGTACATCGATTTCACCCTGGCTCTGCATATCGCACGTATAGAAGTACTGAATATCGATGTGTTTTCTACGCTTTGATGAATCAGGATTTTTGACCAATGTGATGGCTCGTTGATTATCACAGAACATACGAGTTGGCGAAGGTTGTTCATGTCCACACTCTAGCATTAGTTGTCTCAACCATTTGGCGGCTTTTGTTGCAGCACAAAGAGCGACAAACTCGGCTTCAGTTGTTGAAGTTGCAGTAACGGTTTGTTTGCTTGATTTCCAAGCAATGGGACCATCATTTAAAAATGCAGTATACCCTGTAATACTACGTCTGGTGTCTGTATCACCACCCCAATCAGCATCAGAGTACATACGCAACTGAAACGATTTAGAATTCAGCTTAAAATGAATGCCGTAATCCATAGTACCTTTGAGATATTTTAAGACTCTTTTAACTCCTTGCCAATAAGACTGCGTTGGTTTTTCTAAATATCTGCTCAATACGCCAATGATAATGGCAATGTCAGGCCTTGTGCACACCATTAAGTACATTAATGATCCAACAGCTTCACGATATAAAAAAATTTTGCGTGTTTTTAGACTGTGAATCTTTTGAAAATTGTTTGCCAACTTCGGCCGGAGTACACACAGGAAAACGGTTAAGGTGATTAAATCGCTCTAAAACCTTTTCTGTGTAGACACGTTGAAATATTTTTAATGTATTCTTTGCTTTATCGACTTGTATTAGAAGACCGACAAAAAATTCTGCATTGCTTTGTGTTATTTCGAATTCAGTGTGCAATTCGTTTAGCAATTGTTTGATTATAATTGGGTTGCTACCACATATAAGGCCGTCATCAACATACAGTAACAAGTACAAGACAATATTATCTTCTTCGTACGTAAATACACACAAGTCAGCCCATGATTGCTTAAAACCAAAATCAGCAAGAAACTTTACAATGCGCTTATTCCATTGCCTTGATGCCTGTTTTAACCCGTATAAACTTTTCTTCATTAAACATACTCGATCATCTAACTGCTTTTTGTTAAATCGAAAAAATAAAGAATATCTAGAGAACGTCATTTTACCAGCCTCTAATTCGCGACTGTTGAAAAATTGAAAATTTAAAAATGTTCTGAAGCCTACTTGTGAAATTCGAATAACTTTAATTGTCAGATCACAGTGCTGCCTAATATACACTGATGTCTTTTGCAATGTACCCCAAGATAGTTTAAATCAAAGAAAATGCACCAACATACAACTTGGCGATTATCCAAAAATCTATATATATAAATAGTGACTTTTTTCCTGTCTGTCTGTCTTTCTGTCTGCTGGATGAATTTTAATAATATTTTGTGGGGAGGTACCTCAATATCCCGATTCCAATAGGGAATACTTTCCCTCCACAAAAATATCTTATTTTCAAGAGAAGGTGGAGATATTTGAAACACAGAGCTCTACAATAATTTTTAGAGTTTTACATAAATTTTACAATTTTATCCCGGGATGGGTACTTATATTTATAAAAAGAAAATATTTATACGTGAAGCACTATAGAAGTAAGAGTCTTACAATTTGGTCTGTATTTTATTCAAAGCAAAATCGAACAAAATATTGTCACGACGCACACAACGTGGGCGTTAAAGAGAGAAAAATAACGCTGTTCTACAAGCATTAGGAAGTTGAGTAAAAGCTTATTTTAAAAAGGATTTAGTTAACTTTAAATTGTAGCAAAACAATACGTTACGATATCTTAATATAACAGTAACACGGGGTATAAACTGTTTAACCTTTGATATCTGTGATCCCACTACCTCCTAATGTAGACAACAAAGAATTCAATACAGTTTATATTATAGCTAAGAACAACAACGGCTACAAACACTATCGAAAAACTACTTAGTGCGAATACAACACAACAACATTATAAAAAGAAAGAAATTATAGAGACAAACAACGATACACTCTTACTTACAGAGAACCAAAAATATATAGAAACTAGTAAAAGTGCTATATTCGGCCGTGCCGAATCTTCTATACTTATTTGACAAAAAAAGGCAAAACAGAATCATTAAAGCCGAACAAATTTAAAAAAAAAACGTGAACAAAATATAGGTGGGCGTGGTTTTTGGCCCGCAGCCTCTAAAGGAAAGATCCGATGTTGCTGAATTGCAATACCAAATTTTTGGAAACTATGCCTGACAGAGCAAATGACATTAAAACATGAACACGGACAGACGGACATCGCTAATAAATTTCTCTATGTATAAGGATCCATAATCACCCCTATCGCGAATATCTATTCCCATGAAAAAACTCCCAAAAATTCTATAGTGAATGATTTCTATCGTAAAATACAAGTAAATTGTTATTGGAATCATTCACGATAGACAAATTTGGTTTTTTTCATGGGAACAATTATTCGCGATAGGGGTGAATATATATACTTTATGGGGTCGGAAATGAATATTGTAGAAATTACACGCGGAATGACAAACTTATATATACCCTTTCCACCTGTAATGAAGTGTTTAAAAAGTTAGCTACCTTTTTCACAAAGAATATCTACAAACAGCACTAAAAACCAGCAACAATCTACGACATAATCTTAAGGCACCGATGGCATTAACTGACAAAATTATCACGAGCGGAGTATGCAGACTTACTTACACCTGCAATCATACATGTACAGCACAAACTGGATCAACATTTAAACAAAATTCACAGAACACACATGATTACACAAACAGAATATAAAGGGCTTTAATGTCGACCTACATCGTGATACTGAGAGACTCACACAGGGAAATAGATTTATGACATTACTACATCCGTGCAAACAAAAATTGAAGACTAGAAATTCTAGAAAACAAGGTAATTTACCAAACATAAACTATTAGCGGAAAAAAAAACTCAGACAACAAATTGTTACACTACTGAAATACTCCAAAAAAATAAATAATAAAAGACTGAAATATTAAATTTTCCTTCACTTGATATACCGCAAGTAATTCAACTTAATGTGTCTCATGCATAAAACGTGACCTTGAGCTCGGACTTAATTTTTTGAGTAAAAAGTAAAAGGTGCTTGTCGTATGCATAATAAAATTTGAAGTATTTGCTTTTACTCACAGCTCACGTTTGATCTCGTCATGCTCAGTTTGAACTAAGTGAGATGAGCTTGAGCTCATTTTCATATGCATAAAAACAAGCTTTTGCTTTCTTTTGTGAGCTCTTGCTCAAATTTTGTTGAGCCTGCCTTATAATTGACTCGCGTACACTAAAAAGGAATCATGGCTGAATATTTTGTGACACAAAGAAATGCAAAATGTTATCAACAGCGTAAAACAAATTTAGCAAGTGAGGATACAAAATTATACAGGTTTGTATTCTTAATTATTAATTTTTTATATAATTAATAATAAAATGATAAATACATAAGTTTGATGACAGTAGCATCTGCTGGTTGGCTAATTATTTTTTTGAGGGTTCAGAAGAAGCAAGATTGTGAAAATTCGACTGATTTCGTGCAGATCCTGGATTCCAAAATGGTATAGCCACAGATATTGGAATCCATCAATCAACTGTGTCGCGAACTATTGCGGAAGTTGTGAAACTTATATCTGCCAAAGCAAGCGAGTGCTTTCCATTTGCAATAGGAGTGATTGATTGAACTCATATAAAAATTAAAAAGACCAACAAATCAAAGCGATAAGTATATTTGTATAAATGTGCAGGCAACTTGTGATGGAAAAGAACTTTTTACAAGCGTTGGCATATCCTAGCCTGGTTCAGTTCATAACTCACGCATCTTACGAAACAGCGAGGTCTGTAGAATAATGCAAAATGCAACGAACGATGCATTACTTTTAGGGGATGAGGGCTATGAAATATGTCCATGGCTAATGACACCATTCCGAAACCCAACAACTGACATAGAAAAAACATTCAACAAAGTGTTTACAAGAGAACGTCTCATTATAGAACGGTGTTTTGGGCAATTGAAGCAAAGATTTTCGATACTTCAATACAAAATTCGGGTATCGACAGAGTTATCACCCCACGTAATAGCCATTTGTTACATTTTGCATAACATAGCTAAATTTTTAAAAGACGATTATATCCTTATCAATGACGATTACAACAATACTGATATATGGCAATTAGGAAACGATATCGCACAACAACCAGCAAGAAATTCTGATTCTACTTCACTTTCACTTGACGGCATGTTTGCACTTCAATAACAATTAGACGTTTGATCTCCCTTTGCTCAAGTAATTGCAATTGGTTTGAACTTATTTTTATGCATACAAAATGGAACAAAAGCTGTTGATGTTTGATTGAACTCGACCTACGAGCAATTGCTCACCTGCCTCAACTCAGCGCTTTTACTCGTTTTTATGCATGAGGCCCAATAACTTTAGCTTCTAGAGCTTATAGGGAGGATATGTGTGATAGGCGCTGGAAAACTTTCTATATAAAACAGTAACTCATTTCCTGTCTGTCTGTGTTTCTGTCTGTCTTTTTTGTGTTCGCATCACTTAAAAACTACTGGATAGATTTTAGCAAACTTTTGTGGGGAGGTACCTCAATATCTTGACTCAAATATAGGATACTTTTTTTCTGCAAAAATATCTTATTTCCAAGAGAAAGTGGAGAAAAAGCAGTGAAAGTACGCCGATTTTGTTTACCGAATTAAAGTTAGTGCATACTTTAAGGCATATTTTATTTTTTAAAACGGTATATTTTAAACACGGTTGCGCAACAAATGCAGCTATTTTAAAATAGTGACAAACTATGAATTGAAAGCGGGATATTTTAAACACAACTGCGCAACAGATGGCGCTGTTTTAAAATAATGACGAAATATGAAATACTTACTGCCAAATAAGTAATTCATACAAATTTCGATTTGTATTTTTATTTTGTGGAATTACATTGTTATTAAAATATTTTAAATGCCTTTTCAAGAACTTTACAATATTTTTAGAATTTTATCCAGGGATGGATAGCTTTATATAAATTAAATACGTAAGTCTTACAATTTGGTGTGGATTACTTTCAAAGCAAAATGGATAAAAGAATATTGTCAAAAGGCACACAGCGGGCAAAACTATTAATAAATAAATTTGTAAATCTATACATATAATAAAAAAGCAACACATTTCCGGCTGTCTTTGCGTCCGCATCACGTAAAAACTACTGGATGGATTTTAACAAAATTTTGTGAGGAGGTACCTGAGTATCCTGATCCCAATATAAGATAATTTTTCCGCAAAAATATCTTATTTCCAAGAGAAAGTGGAGAAAACGCAGTGAAAAACCCAATTTCCAGTTTAAAGGTACGGAAATTTTCGGTTTAAAACTCAAGACGGTTATATTTTCAACGCAACTTTTTATTTTTAAAAGTGCAATATTTTAAAAACGGTTGCGCAACATTAGGCGGCAATTGATATAATTTATATATGATTTGTATTTTTGCTTCGTGGAATTACAATGTTATTAAAATATTAAAATACTCTTACAGAACTTTAAAATAATTTTTAGAATTTTTTATAAATTTTAGAATTTTATCCAGGGATGGACAAGGTAAATAAATAAACAAAAACTGAAGCTCTATTAAATTACGAGTCTTACAATTGGCGTGGAATACTTTCAAAGCAAAATCGAGCAAAATATTTTCGGGACCCCCACGACGTGGCGGGCACAGGTAGTATAATAAATAAAATAACACGATCACAATGAACAAATTACCTGTACACACCACAATTTTTACTAATACTTAGTATTCGGTGAGGCTCGTCCCCTCGGCGGTTCCAATTGTCACTGCAGGAATATGGCAAATTCTTTGACGCGGTCCACTCGGGGAAAATACGGGCACCAGACGCTAGGGTTCCTAGAGCCTAAATCTGGAGGAAAAGGTCTGTGAGTAAAAATCACGGGTTCTCTTCGAGGCCCGACCAGTGCCCAAAAGAGAGCCTATCCTCTCTGTGACCGATTATTGGTGAGTTCCACGTGGTGGTTGTGGTTTAAGATCGATTTATGTAGGTAAGGTGCAAGGTCGATCAAGTGTGCTGTTGCACTCTCAACAGACGGAGTTCGGATAGTCTCCAAACCCCTAAGCAAGAGGTTATAATGTGGATCTAGGCTTGCCTTGTAAAGGCTTGCCATATTATATAAATTGCTACTCATTATGACTGTATCACACACAAAGAGCGATTGGTGGCAATCGTAAAGTGTTGTTATACTACACAATGGGGGCGCTAGTCTACGCCTAAGTTTCACTCGTTGGTAAGACCACCGTGAGGTTAGGCCGAGTAGGCAGGTACTCACGTTAATCTTGTTCCATAAAAAATTCGGTGAAGCTCGATAATGATATTCATCGAAAATTCTGGCCAATTGTATCAGTGTTGATGGTCTTCACCGAAAGGTAGTGGAAATAATAATAATAAAACGCTATCCTTAGCTTACCAGGGATTACCCTGTCAAATTCCTTAAGTAGCTTAAGAGCATTTTTATCGAGTACTAGTAATAGAGATCTTTGGAATGTACCTCTGAGATAACTTAGAAAGCAAGTATCTAATTAACGATTAGTATCTAATTAACGTTCCAAATATAAGTATCTTTTTAAATCACATGTTATTTTGAAACTGATAGACATTTTCTGAATGAAGCATTGGCTTTCAGTCAGCATTATATCTTGGGGGAACAAAATGAGTCGTTTTCCGGTAGAACAGCATGGGAAAATATGTAAATCTGTGAACAACACATCACGCTGTATGATGAAATTGTGGGTTTGCTAAAAAAATATGTGTTGGCTGAAATGAAGCACCCAACGCAAAGGCTGTACGCAAGATTGTGCAATAAATTTAAAGAAAAAAGTTCGCACCTCAATTCAAGAACGTCGACATGCCATCGACTAACTGTGAATTTGACCCATAAGCTTGAGACAAATTTTTTTTAGAAAGATATTAGATTATTTTCTAATAAGCTACAAGTTTGTTTAATTATAATGCTGAATATTTTGCTATTTATCGTTTAACTAATGCCACGTTTAGATTTTTATGAAATTTTTATGAAGTTTTTCCTATTTTTCCTTAAAAATTTTTGAATAGACACACTGTAAACATTATAAATATTTTTTTAATCTCATTTGTTATAATATTTCTTTATAATATATCAAACTTTGTAAATATATGTACGTATAAAATAAAATTAAATAAAAATGATATAAATTGAAATTGAGATCTTTATGAATTTTCGAGTTCATAAATACTTGTGGTTATGATACTTCTTAACATCTTCCAACTCAGTTTATCCAGCATAGTAACAAAGACCTTAAGACGTTGTAGTAAAACTCCTAGAGACTTTGGCAGGAATTAAACTCACAACCCCCTGAATAATGGAGTAGCAAAAAACCTACTAGCCTACCGGCACACTCTCCTACCCTTTATTTAAATATGCGTGAAACTGAGTGAAAAATGTTCTGTAACACAATACTGCGTGTAATTTTTCAACCACATAATTGACTATTCTGTAGATTCCCTATAACGATTTATTTTATCGATAGAGTACAGATTTCTATTTTGTTCTCCCAATATTAAAAACACTGAAATTTTACTGAAATAATTGCTAAATATCGTTTTCTATTAAATTTTATGTTTGTGCCACGAACTAAAATCTTTAATGTCCCAAAATTTTTAGGATAGCAAATTCAACGTGTATCAGATCTTGGCAGAACTGTTAGCAAGAATAACAAAAATATTTGCGTTTATGGTTTCTGACAACATTAAAATATTATCTATTATTTTTCGAATTTTTATACAAACCTAAATTCAATTGTCAAATACAATTGAACGCTTTCCCAACTTAAAAAATAAATTCCAAAAACTTTTTTTAAACAAGAACAAGGGTACGATAACAAAATAAAACAAATTGCTGTG
The DNA here is from genome assembly GCA_949628195.1 of Phasia obesa. Lineage (NCBI taxonomy): Eukaryota > Metazoa > Arthropoda > Insecta > Diptera > Tachinidae > Phasia > Phasia obesa. The sequence goes on along the minus strand of OX451218.1, from coordinate 25,109,141 downwards.
AAAAGTAGTTGTTTGCTTTTGTACGCATATACGAGTACATGTTTACATATTGACAAACGCACGAGTAGTCTTTCAGACAGTTAAAGAGTACATGTTTACAATACTTCCATATCTTACATACAAGTTTTTTATTTGTTTCAATTTACAAAATGTGTGTTTGATCTATTTATTTTCATTTTTATTAGCACTTCCGCTACAACGGAAACGGAAGTGGTACTCGCTCCAATGCCTTTACTAAAGGAAAAATACTCGAACACTGGATTTTTTATTTATATTTTTATTTCTTATTTATTTTATTTTTTCGAACATGTAAACCAACTTAATTTCTCTGTGACGGTTGTGTTAAACTTTGTGGTCTAATTGTCTACAATAGAAAACAATAAAACTTTAAGTCAAACTTTATACATCGATCTATGTATAAAAATTTAATAAGACGCACTTAATGAGAAACCCATAAAAGGCTTATTTTCATATAAAATTTGTTTAATAAATCTTCTATAAACTGAAAAAATTTTTTTATAAATATATGGTCCTAATTATTTTTCACTTTTGCGTTCATGAGCGAAAGGGAATCACTAGATTAAAAAATTCCACTCTCGACTCGAAATATATGTATAGATTATATTATTATAGAGTTCAGTAAATCTTGTCTAAAATAAAATCCCGTTTATATAAAAACGAAAAGTGCTGTGCTCAAATCGGTAAAATTGTGTACATTCGAGTTTATCGGGTATGTTCTGTAATTCGAAACCGAGTGAAATTAAAATCGAATAAATTTTTAAAGAATAATATAACTTAGTTGCGCCTATTATTTTAAAACATTAGCAATCAAGGAAGTTAAGTGAATGGCCTTTAATCAAATGTATAAAAAATAATATCAAAATGCTGTAAGATTTAAAAGTTATGACAATTTAAAATTTCATTCGGATTCAATTTCACTCGGTTTCGGATTGCATAACATACCTGTATGTCTCTATTTGCTCTTGAAAATGAGATATTCTACAAGTATCCTATATTTTAAGTGAGATATTAAAATTCTTATATGTAGTAGTTTCGTCGTGATGCAGACACAAATAGGCAGAAAGACAGACAGACAAAAATTCTGTATCTGTCAAATTATGTTTAAATTGATTGGCTAAATGTAAAAACAAATTTAATTAGATAATTTGTGTATAAATATTTTAAATATAACTGACAAAAGAGACCTTATCTTGCCAGGGTCAAATTTTCAATACGCGACAAAACGAAATTTCATATTTTCTGTTGCAATCTATCCAGAATTTTGTTGTTTATCGAAAAACATTAAAAACTCATTTTCGTCCCCTGGCATGATAATGTCCCTTTCGTCAGCTTGCTTCACATATATTTTTTAATTGTTTAATTTGCAGGGGCTAAGATACTCCCCTGCAATGCTGATGTCAAATTTTGGATCATTCGGCCTAGACCTTTACAAATGGCTGATTTATTTCCAAAATATTTAGATTCTGCCCCACTGTGTATTGTGCATCGTAGATAAACACATGAAGAATACATAGCGTATTGCTATGTCGGCTATAACAGCAAGACCATAATATTAAATATTTAAAGTTTGTCCGATAGAATAAGAGGTAGTAAAAACATAAAATTAGCAACTAGAGAGTGGCCCATGCAAGACGTGATTTGGCATATCTTCCTTTTCGAAAATTAATGCTTAGTTTACTTCCTTTCAGATTTTTAAATTAGATTTGATGATCGCTTGTTTTGCAGCCAGTTTTTTATTCAATCAGTCTCCAAAAAACACCCTTTTTCAGGTATTTGTTCCATTTTTACTTTAGCAACGAGAGGTAAAAGATATATTTTTGTGTTGGCATTTACATTGTGGCTTTGGTCAGTTGTAGATAAAATTAAATAATAAATTGGTTTTTACTTTTTATACCCTTCACCACAGGTGGAAAGGGTATATATCAGTTTGTCAGTCCGTGTGTAATTTCTATAATAGGATAATTCCACGTCAAATTAACAAGGCACTCAAAATGACTACTGTTTAGTCCAGCCGTGGGACAGTTGGTTGGCAGGTGTAAACACCGTTCATACACGTACAGCCAACCCTGACTTTGACTGCGAAGCTGCGCAGGCGGCGTGAAGAAAACCATCTGGCACTGGAGACCACTCGTTTTTTATTCTTTTTGCTACTAGTGTGCTTATAATTTTAAAGTTGTAAAATTAACGTGAAGAAATATAAAAGTTTTATAAAGTTAAATTGAATAGCAATTAAATAAAACATAATTGTTTTACTGAACAAAATAAAAGGAAAATCCAGCAATTTAGTCTGACCGCTTTTAGTTTTGTATGTGATTAAAAACCGGTGGGAGGCAAACTGCCGGAGACTGCAGTCATCTTTAAAAAACAAACCATTTGGATCAAGCACCAGCATAATAGAACCAGCAGCCCCTTGCCAGGTAAACAACTACTTCAGATTTTATTGAAACTTTTGTTATTTAAGCATTAAACACAACTACAAGCTGTCAAAATTAAAATACATACGTTTATATGAAGACGATTATTTTGACGAAATCATAGCTACATGGCTACACGACCACCGTTTGCTACAATTTTATTTTATTCAACAGAAGAAAATGTCACAAAATTGAAAATACAAATTCATTTACAATCAAAAGGTTTTGAGCAAATATTTTTATTTGTTTTGATATGATAAAAGTGTTTTTTGAAAAAGTATTTTTTTTATAAGTTAAATGTGTATTTCTACAATATTTTTATAGTTTTGAAGTGTGTAGCTATCGTCTTCAACATAAATCAGTAGCTGACTATATGGCGACGATTGTAGCCAACGGCATTTGTAGTCGTGTAGCGGTGTAGCCCCTGTTGTCTATGTGTTTAATGCTTTATATTCCTTGACTCCAAATATAATTTAAAAAAATTTAATCTCTAATAGTTTTTTAGCTATACAGCTATAAAAATGGAAAATATCGCTTTTTTGCATATGCGCTCGAAAATTAAATATATTCTAATTCCAGTTCTATAAGCCCTAGGAAGTTGAGTAATAGCTTAGTTTAAAGGCGATTTTCAATTATGAAAAAAAAACTTATTTTTAACAAATTTGTTTCTTATATTTAAATAAAAAGTTTTATAAAATTCTTTGAGATAGTGTCTTTTGATTTTTTAAATTTACATATTTTTTTAAATGTGTCGAGATTTTTTATTTATTGTATTTGTATTTTATTTTTATTAATCTCGTCTGGTTCTGTTCTATTTATTTCTGTTTCATAGCAAGTTACGCAAAGGAATCGTTTATATCACATTTGAAATAGTTGAAACTTTGCTTATAATAACAACACTATATAACTAGTATTCCTAGCTGCCCTTATAGGTGGATAGGAAATCTTAATGCTGATGGAGCGCATCAATAAAAGAAAAATTGTCAAAAGACTGCATCGAACAATTATTGCAGAAAGCGTTATTAACAATCAGTGTATGGAGAGCGACATCAGCATTTATACACATGCTTCTCTTACGGTAGAGCAGGAGTAAATATATAATCAGCCGAGCTTGGTGGAGTACGTGTCCGCTCACCAGCAGTTAGATCACCTGCTGAAAAGTTGGGTGGGTGCATAGAATAAAGGTTCTCATTGCACTTGACAACCTGTCGATTATAAAACGCATGAGGCAATCGAAAATGTACTCTAGTCTAGTGCTGGTGTTTTAAAACTTAACATATGTGGCTCGGTTATAGAGGTAACATTGATGTGAGTTAAAGGACACATAGGTACAGCTGGAAATGAAACAGCAGATTACCTAGTAAAAAGGGGATCTGCTGTGAATTTCTGTGTACCAGAATCCAGAATCCAGCGAAGGTCCTACAATGGCTAAACTCACAAAACCTGAAAAGGTGGAGTATACGCAGGCTTAAATGGTGCTCAAAGAGTCCATTGGCCTGCAAAGCCATCAAAGTGCTTAGATTTAACAGAGGTACCTTAAGCTAGATAACTGCGTTAGCGACAAGTCATGAAAACTTTAAGTATCATCTAACTAGGATGAAAATTGAAGGAAATGACACTTGCCGGGAAGACGCTGAGACGATAGAGCACAGTGTGTGTAAATGTCCAGCACCGGCTAGCAGAAGACTGTTCAAGAAGACTATGTGGATGGCAGGGAAACTACGCCTTGAATTAGCTAGTAGTCACTAGATACTTCGTGATGATAAAGAAGGCCAACAGTTACCAGTCAACAGTCTGAAATCAGTAAAGTCTAGATTAAGGGTTGGTTGTAGCACGTGACTCAATGAAAGTAAGGTTGTCGTTAATTTCAAGTCGGTTTCCTGTAATAATTGAGGTTGGAAGGGGACCCATTTAGGAAGTGGTCTGATTTGATATTCTCCCTACATTTATATCTATAATATACCCTTAGACTAAATGCCAAAGACTACTATCACTCAATAAGAGTGACTTAAAGCTACTTAAGATTTAATTTATCCTATCCCGATCGTCATGGCCGTTAAGGGGTTAAATATTATCGTCATTGTATGAATGAGTGATTTTTGTTTGTTTTATATAAATCACTCATACGCCACGATATCTACGAGTATTTATTAAATAAGCACAGCAAGTTTAGATATGCAGCAAAATATTAAAAAAGGCAAGCGAATAAACATAAAAACCTGAAATAAAGGGTAATTCAATTTTAAAGGTCGATGTTGATATTGAATAAAACAGAAATTATTTAGGAAATTATTGTCATTTCTTTTTATGTTGATAATATTGGTATGGTTCAATTATGTATGGGACAAAATATCGACCAACTGCCTACCGCGACCTCGGTGGCACACCAACATCCGATGCTCCAAATTTTCGGTGACGCTGGGGAATAATTAAGGTTCAGTGTCGTTAATGTGCCTAATTACCTCATCCTTTAGCTCTTCAATTGTTGCTGGCTTATCTACGTACACCCTTTCTTTCAAATAACCGCAAAGAAAGAAATCCAACGGTGTCAAATTACATGCTCTTGGCGGCCAATTGATATCGCCACCACGTGAGACACAACACGGCCATTGAATTTACGAGCAAAAGAGCCATTATTTCGTTAGCTTCCTGTTGAAACCACATATTATCCACATCCATATCTTCCAACTCGGGCCATAAAAAGTCCGTTATCATCTCGCGATAGCGAACACCATTCACAGTAACTACCTGACCGGCCTCATTTTGGAAAAAATAGGCTCGAAGATTCCGCCTGCCCATAAACCGCACCAAACAGTCACTCTTTGTGGGTGCGTTATTTTTTCGACAATTACTCTTGGATTATTATTCGCCCAAATGCGGCAATTCTGCTTATTAACGAATCCACTGAGTTGAAAATGTGCCTCATCACCAAAGATGATTTTCTTCGAAAATTGATCATACAACGTTGCCATTTCTTGCCACCATTCTGACCATAGGCGACGTTTGGAACGACCAAGAGGCTTTAGTTCTTGAGAAAATTCCACCTTGTAAGCAAGTGCACGTGAGCGTGATAGGTGCAATTATTAGGCACGACGACGAGTTGAGGTGGACGGCACTTCAGCCACACTATCGCGAACAGCAACAATATTTTTTGCAGTTCTTGCTGTACGAGGATACTCTGGTGATTTCACATCTCCTAGAGACTCGGTGTGCTCTAATTTTCCACTTTCATAATAAGCGTGAATAACTTTAACGCGCTGATCGATTGTGTATCTTTTCATGATTCAAATTGGGTTAGACTGAAATTGAGAAATGTCAAGTTAGAAGTAAGAAAAAACTTGACGTTTTGGTGTGTTTCACACTCAACATCGGCCCTTAATATTTACACGCAAAGAAAAAACATGGTTATTGTATGGTCACGGCAACCACACTATGTTCTCTGTAACAATAGATGTTTGCAGTGAACAAATTATAGTTATTTTAAACATTACTTTGGTCACGATAAACAAGTTTTTTTTAACAGTTAATCATTTAATGGTTATACGCACCAAAAAAGCAACATGGTTGATTGAAACATATTAAAATTCAAACCACAACCAAATTATTTTTAATATTTAAAAATTATAACCATAATATATTATTATTAAACATAGTATGTTAAGTTTAACTAAAAATAAACAAATAATGTTTGGTTTTAAAAATACATATTTTGGTTTTGACATGTTTTCAGTTCAGAAATGTGTGTGTAAGCTATCGGTTCATCTAAAACCGTAAAAACATTAAATACATATTTGTTGTTGACAACAATTTTTGTTTTTTTTATTATAAATGATAGTTTTAAATTAATTATATCAAACACAGATAAAGGTAAGCAGAAAATATCAAAATATGTATGTAAGTCTAAATGGAAATATTCGTGTATTTGTTTTTTGTTTTTTGTTATTTATAAATATATTCATACGTTGTCACATATAACCATTTACATGTTTCAAATTATATTATAGTATGTTTATATTACAAACATAACTATGGTTGTATTTTACAATGTTATTTTTATGTAGACAATAATATGTTTCAACGACAACAATATTATTTTTATATATAACCATATAATTCAACCATAACATGTTGCTCTTAGATTATGGTTACCTCAACCATGTTTTTTCTTTGCGTGTAACCACCTGATATATGTAATAAAAGCATAAATATTCAACGCAATAGACACATAAGAAAAAAGTGTACTATAATTGAAAATAGATGATTGGGATAAAACTACTCGAATCCTTTTATATGTATTTAGTTGGTTAATCATGGTGTTTCCAATTAAACATCTACACAAAGTAGATTAATACGAAGAATGCCTACGAATAATGTAGCGATCCAGAAAATGCCTTACACGAGTGTGTATTACATAAAATAGTGTGTACTAGTTTTTACAGAATTATTCTTTCGGCCCTATTTAATAGTAGTAAAGGAGAATAGACCAGGATTTTTACAAATTTATCTCTAGAAAAATATCACACATATCACATAGAGAGTATTAAATATCCACATATCACAGAGAGAGTATTAAATAAATAATATTCATTTGCTGCTACTGATGCTGATTTTTACCTATATTATTTTATTTATATATATTTTTTTGTACTTCAAAAAGTCTTTGGCAGCACACTGAATTACGGATTTGATTTTCTTGCTTGTAAAGCAATAAAGTAGTAAATAATTAGACCTACGGTGATTGTAATATTGGCAGAAGGATTGCAATATTAATACTTTATAAATTATATTATTTTATCTAATATAAATGTAGTATGTATGTATATAAATTCCTCTATATTATATTGAGCCACCTCTATGGTCACAACCATCTTCACATAAATATGAATAGTAATATGTGTCTCTATTTCCTTTGCATCTATTTCTCATTCTTTACTACTTTTTTCTGTGTTCTGAGAAATCTTAGAATGCGAATTTTAGTTTTATTCCACATTGTCTTTGCTTTAACTTCTGAAATAAGGTAAACTGTCGATGTGTCATTTAAGCAAAATCGCTGAGGAATAATAAATAAATTTCTGCAACCAATTTTATACCCACACAATTACAATCATACATTCTCTGTAATCATGCCACAAAGAGCTGAGGGAAAAATTGCATGAATATTTATTTTATCCAACCCAGAGCATTACACTCTTTGATACCCCTCAAAGAGTGTAATGCTGTAATGTCTGCGGCTTTACTGTCGGTACAGAAACAGATATCTCTATTCTATAATTTATGGTTCTTTATGCCTCATTTTTAATAGTAGATATTTTTGCCTGTAAGACATTGCAGTAACTGAGCTCAGTAGTTGTTCTAGAAAATGATAAAAAAATTCATAACATTGACCGCTTTCATTGTAAACTGAGTTCCATGAGATAGCAAAGCAGTTAAGGATATCAGCAAAGAGCTTTGCATGAATATTGGCTTACGAGAACATTGGGCTGAAAAATGTTTCAAGTTTTTTAGGTGAAATAAACAACAGTATACGGAACGCCTTCTAACAACCGATAATTCATTTCCCGGTTTCCATACGCCTTAATAAACAAAATCACCACAATGTTGCGCAAAAGATGGCGCTGTTCTTTCTTATTTCCTGTCTGTCTTTAACAGAGCTTTACAATAATTTTTAAAATTTTAGAATTTTATATAAATTTTAGAATTTTATCCAGGGATGGATAAAGGAAATACGTAAAAGTCTTAAAATTTAATGTGGATTACTTTCCAAGAAAAATCGAACAAAATATTGTCAGGACGCACATAACGTGTGTGGAAACAGCTAGTAATTTCTAATTTAGGAAAGCTTTTGGATCAAAACACTACTTTTTCTGAGCTGTAGTCAAAAACTTGAAAAAATATTCACACAAGAGATTACATTTCAGTGATTCTGGAAAGAAACGTCTTAAAAGAATATCATTTAAGCAATGACTATAAAGGCATGACTACAAGAGGTAGTATATGTCTGTCGTCTTTATCTATAAATAAATAATTTATTTTTGAAGCTTTAGTTGCTGGTGCGAATATTAATTGTTATGGAATTTAAAAACTAAATTAATTTTTGTTTAATAGAGTTTAATAAGATAAAACCAGTAACAAGATCTTATTCGAATTGTCCCGTGTAGCAAAAAAATATTCTTTATGTTTTCAATGCCATTTTACGTATTAAGTGCTTTTCTCCAGAATGGAAGATTTCGTTAATAACTGTGATTCCTAAACCAGGAAAAGACCACACAAAAGTTGAATCATACAGACCTATAAGTCTTTTATCAAATATGTCAAGGCTGATTGAGAGGATAATAATTAAGCTGAACCCCATTTTAAGCGATAAAGGATGTAGTCCAATCCATCAATTCAGCTTCAGAAAAAAACATGGTACAATCGAACAAACTCACAGGTTAGTCAACGTAGTCAAGAAGATCTTTGAAGAAAGAAAATACTGCTCTGCGCTTTTTACCGACGTTTCTCAAGCATTCGATAAGATATGCTGGCCTAATTTACAAGTTAACACTGAATTTGCCCATAAACCTATATAAGCTGCTAATTACAGATTTAACCGATCGAAAAATCATTGTGAAAATAGGACAATTTGTAACTGAGCCAATTGAAGCCGGAGTTCCCCACGGCAGTATATTGGCGCCAATTTTATATTTGTTGTGGTAACTTCTGATATACCGACTAGTGACCGCGTCCACATATCGACATATGCTGACGATACAGCGTTTTTAGTATTCACGAAAGTCCCGAAATAGCATCACGATATTTACAGGACTACATATTAAATTTAGAAAAATGGTTGGAGAAATGGAGAATAAAGGTGAATGAAAAAAATGTACTCACATAACTTTCACACTGCCCCCTATTCGCATAAAAAGGCAAAGGATAATACCGGTTTCAGACGTTAAATATCTCGGCATAAATCTTGACCGGCGCCTTACTTGGAAACGCCACATAAAATCAATCTTATCTGAAATAAATTCATAGTTCTTAAAGACCAGTAGAAAAATGCCTTTATTTATGGAGGGTTTTGCATCTCATATGGTTATTAAATGTACTCTCTAATGAGCGAAAAAGTACCACAAAATGAGTCCGAAAGGCCTTTGTGACTCATATTATTTGCTGGGTTGTTTGTTTCTAAAGGTGTGAATACATTTACATTTTTGTATGTATGTGTTTGCACATGGGAAAAATTAAAAGTTTTCTTCTTATCATTATTTCCAACAACGATGAGGAAAACTTAGCAAGACAAAGCTAATGTTACTTTTTTATTTGTTTTATTTGCCTTTCGTCTTATTTGCCTTTATGTCTTTATCTTTGGAGCTATAGGAGGCAACCACTTAAAATTTGCAGACAGTAATTTAATCTATGTTCGCGTTATAAGCAAATATACAATATTAAACCTAAACATTAAAGGGTATTCCGATAGTGACGTGATTTGCATGTATGTATATGGCCTAAGTTTTGAACGGTAACAGGTAGACTCTTGAAGTTTTTACAGGAGTGTATTATGAGGAGTGGCCATAGCAAGCCACTATAACAAATAGTAAAAATTAAAGGGTGTGCCGACAGTGACGTGATTTGCATAAACATTGACTAATTTTTTAACCATAATAGATAGACTCTTGAAATTTTTACAAATGGTGTATTACTATGACGCCTATAAAAACAATAAAAATTTAAAGGGTTTTTCGACAGTGACGTCTTTTGCATGTAAAACGACATATTTTTTGAATCGGCTGCTGTAACAATTACTAATATCTAAAGGGTGTTCCATCAGTGACATGTTTTTCAAGTATACTACCTCTTTTGTTGAACCGCAATAGCTAGGCGCATGTATATTTTTATAGATAGTGTATTAGTGTATGGCCGCTATAACAAAAATTGCTAAAATTTAAAGGGTGTTCCAACAGTGATGCAATTATGAATATAATTTTAAAATTAAAGGGTGACTCATAAGACATGAAAAAACTAACAACTTCAATTTTCAAAGTTGTACTAAACATAGTATGGAACCCTACGTGTGTGAGTCTAACTCTCACTTGACTAATTTATTAATAATTAGATAACTTTATGTCAGTAATGTTTATATTCTATTTCGGGTTTGTGACCGCCAATTCTATCGCTTAACTTGGAGGTCAATGCACATCCTTCGCAGTGAACCAGGTTTTAGTTGGGCAATGATACCTATAATATTCACTTCTTAGTGCTCGTACTTTTCTAGACTATCTGCATTAATCTAGGACTTTGCATATCTCCAGAGAAAATAATTGAATGCGTCAAAGCATTTGATCGAGCTGGTCAGCTATGAGGTTCATTTCTTTAAATTATACGTTTGATGAATGGTTTCCTTAGTAAATTTCTTGTATCATGGGCTGTGTGACTTGTGGTACCATTCTGCTGAAACTACATGTCTCCAGTACTAATGTCTTTAAACTGTAAAGGCACAAATAACTTAGTAAGCATGTCTTTATACCGCTCACCATTGCTAGTAACGTTCCACAGTGGTTTAAACATGTTTTATTGTGGAAGTAATTTGGTAGCTCAGAAACGACTGAAGATATCTTAAAGAAATTTCACAGAAGATAAGCAGAGGTATTTCTGAGTGAAGTTCGGTGGTCGGCCCATAGGGGAAAGGGAGGCTTGTGGGTAAGCCCTCAAATATGGGTACCTCAGTCATAAAATTTTTTTGTAATGTCAAACAAATTTTATTTCTAACCCAGATACTGAGATTTTTTAAATTTATATAGACCTTGAAAATATCTACAAAAAATGTGCTTAAATGAGTTTGGCAGGAAATTAGCTTAGAAAATGTTTTGTTGTTGTAATTTTTGGCAGACCTTAACTTTGTATTTTTGACTTGGTGTACTTATTTGGGATTGGATTATTATTTTAAAGAATTGGCTGCACTCTTGATATATAATTAAAAAACAAAATAGTATCATGTTTCTTTTCTAATATGCATGTTTCTTTTCTAATAATGCATTTCGCTAAAAAGTTGCAACCCTATAAATTGGGATAAAGGAAAAACTGCCATTATTTTTCAGGATTCTCCCCAAAAAGGTGGAATGGTTTTTTGTTTATATAATTTAAACTTATATCGGCACTATTAAAGGTTTGAATTACTTTAAAGACAGCCTATAGCAAATTTGAACAAGGATAAATTGGATAAAAAATTGTAACGGTTCTCCCTCCAACCCTACCCAAACTTAAACAATATTGAAAAAATTATCGAAGCGCAAAGCACCGATTGAAGGAGCGTCTGTTTACTTTTAAAGCTTTAATTGTTGTCTACATACTCCAAAAAGTATTTTGGTATACATAGCCAGGGTAACCACTTTTGTAAAAAAGCGAATATTTTGGAACTTATCATACACGTTTTAGGAACTCATGTGTTACAATAAAACTTATTAAAATTTGTTATCACTATGTGATTAAAAGCTCTCTTATCTATAGCAGTTTAAAATTTTGTGGGGATACCCCAGTCCGATCAGCAGTTGTGTTAATTTCAACTCCAATTCTATACTTTGCTTTTCAAAAAATCAGTTTATCGTAAAATTTCCAGTTTTAATTGTAAATAATATTTAAAAATAATATTTACAAAAGGGAGCGTGACAGTGTGTATAAATACAGCTCTGTTTTGCCTCTGAGAAATTTCATTAGGATATTTTAAGTGGTTCATGGGCTATCGAATTATATCAACAAAAAAAAAACGTTTTTAAATCACTGTGTGTACTGAACAACGTTATTTGTTTTTTTTCGCAATTTTTATTTATTGTATCTTCAATATAATTGAACTATCAATAATTACTCATATCTTAAGTCACGGTTACTGTAATTTGTGGGTTATCCCTCTGATGTACGGATGAGAGAAGCAGTGTCCCTCCTTCTTAGTCGAATGTAACCAGGTTCAATTAGTATGTTACGGGCCAGTGGATTCGGATGAGTTTCAAGATTCTTTAAATACCTTATGGCAAGTTTCGCTATTTCTGCTTTAACTGATGGCACGTTTAGATCTTTATGGATGTTCGAATTTTTTATATACCAGGGAGCAGATGTAATAATGCGTAGAATCTTATTTTGGCGCCTTTGAATTTTTTCTACGTTGGTAGCTGATGCAGTGCCCCATAATTTAATGCCATAACATCATATTGGTTTTAGAATTGCCTTGTATAATAAAACTTTGCAGTCTAAAGCTAGAGTAGAATTTCTGCCAATTAGCCAGTTTAGTTGGACTGCTTTCAACTTCATTTGTGTTAACTTTGTTTCTATGTGCCGTTTCCATGTAAGGCGCCGGTCATTTTGACGTCTGCCGAGATATTTGACGTCTGAAATCTGAGGTATCGTTTGGTTATTTATCCGAATAGGGGGGCAAGATTTTCTGCGCAGTGTAAAAGTTATGTGAGTACATTTTTGTTCATTCACTTTTATTCTCCATTTCTTCAACCATTTTTCTAAATTGGATATGTGGTCTTGTAAATATCGTGATGCTACTTCGGGTCTTTCGTGAATGCTCAAAAAAGCTGTGTCGTCAGCAAATGTCGATGTGTGAACTCGGTTACTAGTTGGATGTCTGAAGTATTCAATAAGTATAAAAAGGGCCCCAATATACTACCTAGGGGAACTCCGGCTTCGATTGGCTAGGGTGAGCTCAAAAAATCTCCTTCTTTCACAATACATTTTCGTTCGGTTAAATAACTATCTAGCAGCTTATATAGGTTTACGGGCAAATTCAGTTTTAGCTTATATATTAGGTCTTCGTGCCATACATTATCGAATGCTTGAGAAACGTCGATAAAAAGCGCAGAGCAGTATTTTCTCTCTTCAAAAGTCTTCTTAACAACATTGACTAACCTATGTTTTTTCCTGAAGCCGAATTGATGGTTTGGAATACATCCTTTGTCGCTTAGAATAGGGTTAAGCTTAGTTATTAACATCCTCTCAAACAGCTTTGACATATTTGACAAAAGGCTTATAGGTCTGTATTTTTCAATTTTTGTGTGGTCTTTTCCTGGTTTAGGAATCATGGTAACCAAGGACACCTTCCACTCTGTGGGAAAGTACTCAAAACGTAAAATGGCATTAAAAATAAAAAGAACGATTCTGCGAGCTACACGGGGCAACTCAATTAACATCTTGTTACTGGTTTTATCAACACCAGGGGCTTTTTTGGTGTTCAAATCCGTTATTGCCTTTTCAAGATCACCAAATTCAAATGTTATCGGTACTGCAGCACTAGCCTGGAGAACTGGCAACTCAACTATATCAGTCGATATATTTGGGTAAAAACCTTTTTCAAATGTCCAGCAAATAAATTTCCTTTTTCGGTATCACTCCTTGCCCAACCTCCAGCTGAAGTTCGCAAGGAAGGCTTACGTAAGACTGGCCTTTTAAGGTTGCTACAGGCACTCCATAACGAATAATCTGATTGAGGAGTTGCGTCTAGGTCTCCCAAATAGTTTTTCAGGGATGCTGCTCTTCGAGATTCCAGCATGTCTCTTAACCGGTTCGTGCATTCTTTAAGTCTGCTTTTGAGTTGAGGAGATCTCTGTGATTGCTATTCTCTACGAATTTTTCTTTTTTCAGCCAAAAGCCGTTCGATATCTGCAGAATAATATATAATAACGTTATTTGTGAGAGCATACTAGCCAAAGATTCGAAAGGATCATAAGTCTCACCAAACAGTTAAGCTTAGATATTTATCGTAAAGATGAATGAATACTTTGCAGAAACAATCCATAGTTTGTCGACTTAAGCGCTACGATGGAAGATTAAAAGCGCCATAAAATACACGTAATACCCGATGAATTTGTCGAATTGAAAATCATGATATTCAAAACAAATTTCAGCAATTTCCTGCAATCTATTTATGATAAATTGCCAAAAACAAACCCACCCCAAAACTATTAAGAACTGTAAAATCACCTGGTACGGGAAACAATGTTACTAATTTACCTCAAAGCACCCAATATAAGCCATTATATTTATTGTAAAAGAACATCAAGGTTATTTTATTCCCTCTTTTTTCCTTTTGCTATGCCTGCATCTTTATTTAAGCCAACAATACTACGAAAAGGAAATCATTTTGCTACGAATAGCTATCACTTTTGTTTTAAGTCCAACATACAAGGACGTCGTATAGCTGAAATCATGCCATGCCAATATACGCCTATTTTATTGATTGCAACATCTCTGCGAACATCAATGTAATGCCTAACTTTAGCAAAGATATGGAGAAGAATTGCAGTGTTCATGTAACTAATGAAAATTGATACAAAGCCAACAAACCAAAAAATAAAAAATATTGCACAGTGGCACATTTTATTTTTTAAGTGACCAACAATCTATACATATAATAAAATAGTAACTTATTTCCGTCTGTCTGTCTGTCTGCTTTTCATTTGTGTTGGCACATCATGTAAAAACTATTTAATGGATCTTAACAAAATTTTGTGAGGCGGTACCTGAGTATTCTAATCTCAATATAGGATTTCTTATTTCCAAGAGAAAGTGGAGAAAAAGCAGTGAAAAACGCAATTGCCGATTTAATGGTACTGATATTTTCGGTTTAAAACTAGTATTTTTCAACATGGATTTTTTTTCAACACGGTTATTTTTCAACTCAACTTTTTGTGTGTGAAAATGGGATAAATTAAAAAACTATTGCGCAACAGATGGCGCCAGTTGAAGAAAATTTGTATTTCATTTTTATTTTTTGACTTTGTGGAATTACAATGTTATTAAAATATTTTAAACACCTCTTAAATAGGTTTACAATAATATTTTAAATTTTAGAATTTTATCCAGGGATGGGTACTTTTATATAAAGTAAATACCAAAACCAATATCGAAGCACTATAAAAGTAAATCTTTCAATTGGTGTGGAATACTTTCAAAGCAAAATTGATCATAATATTGTCAGAACGCCCACGACGTGGCGGGGACTGCTAGTTTTAAATAATAATTATTAATTAGTATGAAAGCAGGCGGTTGGAATTCCTAGAAGCTAAATATTAAAATATCTATTGTAAAAACTATTTACAAACGGACGGCACAATTTGCACTTTTTTGTTTGATATAATTGAAAATGTTTTACTAAGGTTTTCATATTAAATATAATATTTTCATCTTTGATATTTGATCTCTTTTAAAACAAAATAAAGTCCTGTTTTTCATGACCGGAATGTAGAATTTCTAAAGGCTTTTAAACTATACATATAATAAAACAGTAATTCATTTCCTCTCTGTCTGTATGTCTTTCTGTCTGTGTTCGCATCACGTGAAAACTACCGGAAGGGGTTTTAGCAAAATTTTATAAGAAGGTGCCATACTATCCCGATTCCAATATAGGATAATTTTGTTCCGTAAAAATATCTTATTTCCAAGAGAGAGTATGAAAAAAGCAGTGAAAGTACGCCGATTTTTTACCGATTTAAAGGTACTGCATACTTTAAGGCATCTTTTAGTTTTGAAAGCGGAACATTTTAAACATGGTACCGCAACAGATGGTGCTACTTATAAATAATGATAAAATATAAAAACGGTTGCGCAACAGATAATTACTGAATATGAATTGAGAGCGGTATATTTTAAACACGGTTACGCAACAGATAGCGCTGTTTTAAAATAATGACAAAATATGAATTACTTCCTGCCAAATTGCCAATTGAATAAAATTTGTATTTGATTTGTTTTATTTATTTTTACTTTGTGGAAGGACATTGTTATTAAAATATTTCAAACACATTAATTATTAAAATATTTTATAAATTTTTGAATTTTATCCAGAAATTTGTACCTTTATATAAAGAAAACAAGTAGGAGTCCTAAAATTTGGTTTAGATTACTTTCAAAGCAAAACCGAACAAAATAATGTCAGTGTGTGTGTGGGTACAGCTAGTAACAAATAAATTTATGGTTCACTTACTCACTAAAACCTGAGGTTACAAAATAACAAATTGTAAGAATAAAAATTTGTTCTGGGTATACACCTAATTCGGTTTTTACACTGTAGATTGGTTCCAGAAAAATCCGTGTAAAAAACAACTGTGCAAAAAAAGACAATAATCATATACAAAAATAGGTCATTCATTGGTTCCTTATCTCTAAAACCTATTAGATTTAGTGAAAAACGAGAATTTTTTTAAGAACAAGAAATGTTTATTTTTACACATATATGCAAGTAAAGGGTGTCTTTTATAGACGTATAGAACTTTAAGTTGCAATAAAACAACGATAGATTATTCGATTGACATGAATTTTATTTATCCGAAAGATAATCTAGTGGCATTGCATTTTAAATATGATTTCTGACATATGACCGCCACGGCTGGCGCGGATGTAGTCCAATCTGGACGTCCAATTTTCGATTACTTTTTCCAACATTTGTGGCCGTATATCGGCAATAACACGGCGAATGTTGTCTTCCAAATGGTCAAGCGTTTGTGGTTTATCTGCATAGACCAATGACTTTACATAGACCCACAGAAAGTAGTCTAGCGGTGTTAAATCACAAGATCTTAGAGGCCAATTCACATTTCCAAAACGTGTTGAAACTACATCTCCTGGACATCATGGTTATTCAATTCAGGAATGAAAAAGTTAGTAATCATGGCTCTATACCGATCACCATTGACTGTAACGGTCTGGCCACCATCGTTTTTGAAAAAGTACGGACCAATGATTCCACCAGCCCATAAAGCGCACCAAACAGTCAGTTTTTCTGGATGTAACGGTGTTTCGACATACACTTGAGTATTATCTTCACTCCAAATGCGGCAGTTTTGTTTGTTGACGTAGCCATTCAACCAGAAGTGCGCTCCATCGCTAAACAAAATTCTTATGAAATGCTTATGAAAATCGGGAACAACGGTAATCTCGTTTTGCACTATTTGCAAGCGTTGTTCAGGCGCGAGTCTATTCATGATGAATTGCCAAACCAAACTGAAAATAAATCACTTGACATCTGTAAACCTGGTCGCCATCTTGAGAAGTAATGCCAACTTAAAGTTCTATAAAGTTCTATAAAAAACACCCTTTACATATAATGTGTATTTGCACCGTTTATTTGCATCTTTAGTGTATGATGAAGACTTAATAGATAGTTTCGCTCCAGAAATCAACGATTGCCTAATTATTTTTTTTAATTTTAATTTTTGTATAGTTCTTACTGTGACTTCGTTTAAACCGAACATTTTGCCGAGAAATGTTAAGTCTTCTCCATTTTGAAGGCGATCCAAAATTTAAATTTTGTTTTCTAAACAAATGGCTTTACGTTGTAGTATTTTATTTGTAGTTTCGTCGTCTTCTTGTAGAGACGATTGAGCATTTTGAGGCGAATGGTCAATGCGTTAAAGTTTATATACAACCTGCTTCGAAAAGTGTTGTGAAAATTATTTCTCTAGATTACGTCAGGTAAACGCTAGCCTCGTCGGCTACATGCTCAAAATCATATTCAAACATTAATGCCTCAAAATTATCTAATTTGCAAAGCCAATTAAATGGATATTAAAAACGTTTTCCATGTTTATTTAAATTCAAAGTGTTCGGCCTCTATCAATAATAAGTTATTTAACGGTAGATATGTCAACAGTGGCCCACTGTACATTGATGAAGATGTATTAGTCAAGCAAGGGTGAAGTATTTCCTTTACTAATATGACATAAAAGTATATGACAAGTTAATGGCGCCATAAATGGCTTCAACAAAGTTTCGGACATGTCAGAGAAATAACAAAAATTCCTCGAAAACAACAGACAACCAAAAAATTCGTAGGCAAAGTAAAAACAATCTTTACTACAGGACATAGAAATGGAAAATAAAAAGTATGACAGGCAAATAAAAACTAACCTACAGCAATTTCCAAGTAAATGTTAAATACATACGTAAATCATAATGTGCAAAAAAAACTAATATAAACTTCTGTCCAACATATTTTCTCTGATGAACACATTCCTTCTCTCATTCAATCACAATACAAAGATGCTAACGGCAGCTGCAGAAATATGCTGTTTTAGTAGGAATGAGTAGAATTTTAAATATTCAGTAATATTTAGAAAATGTGTTAAAACACAAGAGTTCACTGAATATTGCAAAAACGCACATTTATATCTACAAGTCAAGGTAAAATAGGCGCCAAGAATAATATCTATGCAATTCAGTCGGTTATGGTTAGATGAGTTTGTATCTGCGACTGCAAGGAAGAACCTTCCAGCACAGGCTGAAGTAATCCTTGTGGAATTAAGTGCAAAAAAACAAAAACCAAATACTGTGGTTTAAGAACTTACATTTTTTTTTTATTTTGTTCTACTTTTCTTATATTTTTGGCCTAATTGAAAAACTTTGTAGTGTTTGCTTTGCCTGAGGTTGAGGTTGGATTTAAATATATTACAATTTAAATTGCTTCTAACATTATATTTAAGATTTTGTACGCAAACTATTGCAACTGCTGCACTAAAAATTACATATTTCAGACTTTAACAGAATTTAAGTCTACAAATGGTTTTTGTGAACCAAAATGTAAATCTGAGCATTATATGTTTGGGGCAGTTAGTAGAAATGATGGATCATGTGTCGTAAGCTTTGTTAGAAAGATCTATGCTAAAAGTTAAATAAAAAAAATGTAGGGGAGATATGTAAGCAGACCATTAACTTTAAGGGTACCTTTTTGACCCTCTTCTATCCTCAAGATTTTAGGCAGCCGATTTGTAATTTACGATTGCCTTACATTCGTTGAGCCTCGGGCTAATGCTAGCTTTTACTCTTGACTATATTGTTTTCAAACTATCAACTGGTCGACTTTCTTTTTCATAACAAAATCTTTTGTAATTGCTAGCTAATCTAAGGCTAAGATCCACTGTGACATACATATTTAGCAGGTGTCTTGGTCATAAACCTTATTCTAACCAATGCTAGACTTTCACACACAAATTGCGCTACCGTCTACGCCGCTTCTAGACACAATCTGCATGTATTTTTATTTATATTTTGTATTGTATTTATATTTTTATCTTGATTTTGGAAGTTCCTATGACCTGTCACTAACGTAGTTATCCACACAGAAAAAATTGTTTGCTCCAATTAATGATTTTAATTAGTTTTAAATTAAAGTTCAATTAATTTTTTAATTGATTCAAAAAATATTTGATTAAAACAGAACAAAAAATTTCTAAATAAACAAATAGTTGAATCAAATAATTATTTAATTATTTAGTAAATATTTAATTGGCAACCAATTAAAACCTTTAATTGGTGAAAATATTTTTTTCTGTGCAGCTTAAGGTATCACTATTATATCCAAGCACCTCACTTAACTTCCTGCAAAGTGGGTGCTTTATCAGCATTCTAGCTTGTCTAAAGGTTGTTATAGGGTATAAACTCGATCAATAATCGATCAGTTTTAAAATTATAAAACGACTTATTGTTTGAGAAAAATTGCAAATTTCGATTAAAAAATAATTTGAACAAATTACTTCGGTTAATCGACAAATGGACTAAAAACAATTCTATACTTGTCATCATTCATCAAATTACACAAACCATTTCGACACCCTTTAAATTATAATTTTAAATAATTTTACTTGCTATTATAACGGACATAGTAATGAACATTAAGTCTATTGGTTAAGAGTTTTTCAACACGATTCAAAAAATAGGGCCATATAGGTCACATATGGGGACACCCTTTGCTTTTTAAGTTTATTTTTTATCATTTTTTGTTATTGGGAGATATAGTGAAACGCATTTGTGTTAAATTGGTGCCCTCTGCGGTTTATTATCCACGTAAAAAACATGTATATTGATGAAAGACAATGTCATATAGACCAAATATCATTATCTATAATTTCCAAATTTATACTTGATTCTATAGCGGACATACATTCTGTGTAAATATCATATGTATGTATATAAGAGATGACGACAAATTACGTCAGCTATGACGACATCCTTTATTTTTTAACCGACTTCAAAAAAAGAAGGAGGTTATCAATTCGTCTTAATGTTGCTTTTTTATGTTTGTACCCGCAGAACTCAGTCATTTCTGAACCGATTTTAAAATTTTACAACATATTTTAAATCATACAACATACGTGTTTTTTACGTATATTATGAACCGTAAAGGTAACCCTTTTAAAATTTTAAAAAACTGCTTACTACTATAGCTGCCAATAACAGAAATTAATAAAAAAATAAACTTAAAAATTAAAGGGTGTCCGCATATGTGACGTCAATTTAAATATATGAACCATTTGAACCATTGTAGACAATCACTTGAAAATTGGACAGACTGTCCAATATTAATAATCCTAAATTAAATATTTATAATTAGAAGTTAAAGGGTGTCCCAATAGTTGATGTAATTTGATGCAAATTGCAAGACTTTTGAACCGTAACAGAGAGAAGGTTGAAATTTACAAAAAACCTGTAATTCTAAGTCCTTTATAACATCAAGTATATAATTTAAATTTGGAAACTAAAGGGTGCCCCATAATTGATATAATTTTACCTATCTAGCGCTATCTTTTTAACCGTTATAGACAACCACTTGAAAATTAGACAGAATCTACACTATTATGTCCCGTATAATAACATTTATAAATATTTAAAATTTTAAAGGGTGTCTCAATAGTTGATGTAAATTTATGCATATGGCCAAACTTTTGAACTGTTTTAGATAAACATTTGAAATTTACAAAGAATCTGTCCACATTAAAGGGTGTCCCCTAGGTGATATTGTTTAAGCTATATGGCCATATCTTTGGAACCTTTACTTTTTATTACTGTGTCAGTAATAATAAGTGTAAAAAAATAAAGGGTGTCCTCATATCTGACGTAATTTGTTGTATATGGCTTTATCTGCTTAACCGTTACGGATAGACATTTGAATGTACAGAACGTATATATTTCTATGTCCGTTAGAGCAACAAGTATAAAAGTATTTGATTTGAGTACTATTTCTTACAGATTACTTCCTTTTAAATTGTTAGTTTAGAATTGATGCACATATATTTGTTTTGTAGTCGGTTTTTTTTTGCAAGAATTATTTACACTTGTTCTTGCTGATAAAGCAAAACAAAATTCGTATAAATTTCAAATCTCTATCTATAAAAGTGCCAAAGATACGGCCATTTAGGTCAAATAACACCTACTGGCATCCTTTAAATTCAAATTTCAAACTAGACACTTGTTATAGAGTACTTTGCCATACAGATTATTTGAAAATTTTTACTATGTGTCCATATACTTGATGTATATGTATATTACATCAAATATTGGGACACCTTTTAATTTCTAATTCTAAATATTTATACTGGTTTTTATACCGGACGTAATAGTGTATATTTTCAAGTGTTTGTCTATAGTGCTTTCAAAGATAGGGACATAAAGGTGAAATTAGATCAATAATGGGGATATCCTTTAATTTATAAATTTAAATTTTATATTTGTTACTTTACCCTACGTAGTATAGGTATCTTGTGAAGACGTTACAGGTAATACCATTTGACATATCAAAATAAAATTCAGTACCTTTGGTATATGGAGATGAAGAGCCGTTAATTTTTGGGCATAATAGGAAGGGGACAAGAGGTAGTTTATTTCGCACCCTAATTTTGTGAACGCTCTACAGGTTATATCCTTTGATATATCAATATGAAATTTTGTATGTTCCTTTGGTATATAACGCACTGGATATGCAAAACGATACCCCACTGGAGCATTAAACTATGCACATAAATGGCGCTTTTTGGTCATAATCGGGAGTAGGCAAGCGGTAATTTACTTGACACCCCAGACCGATTCTCGATTCAAACATATTTTTGATTCATATATACTTTCAACTTTTATTCTTTTTATAATGAGATCCATATTATAATAAGTTGAGTATGTCACTCCAGATTTTTGTTTTAGACTACTAAGCAAATCAGGTTCTTTGTAAATTTCAACTGTCTGTCTATAACAGTTCAAAAGTTTGGCCATATATGTATATCAAACTACATTATCTATTGGAATACCCTTTAGTTTTCCAATTCATATTTTATACTTGTTATTATAGCAGACTTAGAAATGCAAATTCTTTGTAAATTTTAACTGTATGTGTATAACGGTTCAAAATCTTAACCATAAATATGAAGTTAAACCAACTACTGGGACACCCTTTAATTTATAATTTTATACTTATTACAACAGACATAGTAATGAAAATTCTGTGCAACTTTCAAGTGTTTGTCTATAATGGTTCAAAAGATAGCATCACATAGGTGAAATAACATCACCTATGGGGTCACGTAAAAACAATTATGTTGTGTTGGGACATCCTTTAATTTTTAAAATTTTAAACTTCTTTTAAAATGGGGCCAATCTGTTTGCATAACCTTTCTAATAAAGAAAAAAAGTTTAAAATTTGTTCAGAAATGACCGACGAATGATAACCATCATCTTTTATTGAATTCGGTTAAAGATATGAACATGCTTAAACATGGTACTATAGATCATATGTTCTAGAAAGTTGTTTATTGAGATCTTAGGTTCATTTTTGTAGTTGATTGTTTCCTTGAATTTTAAACGGTTTGCTACCTATGGACCTAAACAGGGGAAAAAAGGTAAAAAAAATTGAATTTTTTAAAGTTTTTTTGCGAAATTGACCTTGAAGATGAAGTTTTTTTGATTTTATATGTGCACAATTTTTGTTCTCTACGACAAGAGCTACAACTTTGCCTCAGAT
Source organism: Phasia obesa (assembly GCA_949628195.1). Lineage (NCBI taxonomy): Eukaryota > Metazoa > Arthropoda > Insecta > Diptera > Tachinidae > Phasia > Phasia obesa. Next base: position 25,085,954 of record OX451218.1, on the reverse strand, counting down.
AGTATATCAAAATTCCAAACGGTTTGCAAAATATGAGCTTGAGTAAATGATCATTTTTTGCAAAAATGACATCGAGGCCCCACATTTTTGTGGGCCCATAAAAAAACCTGGAGTACTTTGGGCAAAACTGGGAGACAGGGGTCTTTTTTTTTTTTTGGTCTTTTATCACGTAGTGGTATATCCGTATATGGATATTTTTTTCCGTGTTGCACTGAGCTTTTATATGCTAAATAATTCAACGCTTCTTAGTAGATTATATTTTCTTTTAATAGATTAATTGTAAACTTCCCTGTGTCTAAGTATCAGTTAAAAAATGTTTCAAAATTGCTCTCACTACAAGGACTCCTTACATGTCGATACATCTAACATATTGATGAGCATAAGTGTGTTTGAATGTGGTCGCATAAGGAAAAACTACGGTATGGATTTAAACAAAATTTTGTGGGGTGGTACCTTGGTAAAATATTCCAATATAGGATACTTTTTTTTCGCAGAAATATCTCATGTCCAAGAGAAGGTGGAGAAAAAGCAGTGATAACCGCAATTTCCGGGTTAAAAAATTCTGAAATTTTTGTTTTAAAACTGGGATATTTTGAACACTATTGCGCAACATTAGGCGCCAATTGAATAAAATTTGTATTTGATTTGTATTTTTACTTTGTGAAATTACATTGGTATTAAAATATTTGAAACACCTTTTACAGAGCTTTACAATAATTTTTACAATTTTTTATAAATTTTAGAATTTTATCCAGGGACCTTTATATAAAGCAAATAAATAAACCATAACTGAAGCACTAGAAAAGTAAGAGCCTTACAATTGGTGTGGAATACTACGAAGCGGGCACAGCTAGTGTCACCATAAAATTACAAATAAAATTTTACTGAATTATCGAGCATACTAACGAATAAATACCTTCACTCATTGTAGTAAAGCACTTTTTGAGAACCGAACCCACAACCCCCAGACTAATGGACTAGGATGCTACCTACTAATCTACTGGGAAACCTAATTCATAATTCAAAATATCAAATGAAAATAGTTTTCTAAACGAAATTTAGAAATCAATAAAACATTTTATAAATCAATTTTGTATGGCATATTTTTTTATGTATATGCGCGACCATATATTCAAGTAATTTAAAAATCGTAAACGATAAATTGCTTGTCCAATAATATAAAAATCCGATTAAATGGATATTCTAGGTGCTAGCCTCCCTCCTTTTCTGGCCTTTTTTTTTAAGAGAGGTAATTAAATGTCGATAACAATCGTGTTATTTCCTTTCAAAGTCATAGGAGTAGATTAGGCAGATCGTTAGTAAATCTTCACTTTGGGCAACACTACTATTGCACGTATTTTAAATTATTTAGAACAGAGGCGCGGCAACTGGTGTTATTTAGGCGTATTAATTTGAAATCAGTATGCTGTGATATGTACTATTATTGTAAATAAAATAAATACATATTAGAAAATTCGATGTTGTCACGTCTGAGTATCGAAATTATGACCATACTTTAGTAGTCAATGTACTAACTGCATGGGCGACAGCACCATTATTGATTTCTGATCCTAAAAGCATTCAGAATTTAACCTACATATATATACTCTTTCCTTTTGAGCAAGGGCATAGTATCAGATTTACTAGCATTTATGGTTAAGCCCTGTTTATAGCACTATGCCTAGGTTGTCATGAGAGCTTGACTCTTGCAATTAGAAGTTGTAAGACTATTAAGTCAAAATTTGAAAGGGTTCCATCAACGCTGATGTTCTTTATAAGAGGTGACAAAATTCCGTCCTGCCGGAATTCTGACTTTCCTACATGGTCATCATACATCATGACACATAAATTTCTGGGATGGGTCAGTGAGATCATTTTCCGTCTTCACGAAAGAGATATGGTCAAAGGCATCTTCAATGCCCATAAAGATGAAAAGAGTAGATGTACCATTAAAAATTGTGCTTTCCGCAAATTTGACAATTTTGTGCAGAGATGTAATAGTAGATCTGCCTGCTATGTATATAACAATTTAAGTATCTACTTAGTATTAATATAAGTTCGTCATTCCGTTTGTAAATTGCTTTCCTCAAGGCCCTTTCTTTCACTTTTACTAATTTCTGTGTTCAATCGATAGTAGAGTGTTGTCTTCTAATTCAAATTGATGACTTTCGTTGAAAATGAGGTTCTTTAGTTATTAAAAATTTTTCAGATAGTTTTTTATAGGTTTGTTAATAGAGTTATAGGTTTTTAAGATTTTATCTTTGTGTTAAGTTTTCCTAGCTTAGCCTAATACACTCTCTAAAAGAAAAGTCGGCCGTTCGACTATCAGTGTTATTTTACTCAAACAGTTTGGTTAAAAACATTAATAGGTGTAAAAGGAGAACGGATTCTTTTTAAAACATTTCTTGAAGTGTACCTTAAGCAAAAAAAACCTACCAAACTTTTCGTAAAAATAACCTAATGTAAATATATCGTCGCGTTTCTTCTTAAACCACGTAAGCGACATTTTTTCGAAAGTGACATTTTTGGTTTTTGTTGTAGAAAATAACATTTTTCACCAGACTACATTCTCATCTTAAAAAGTTTATATGAAAAATAAATAAATCCATTTTCAAAACCTCCTAAGCGCCATACAAAGGACATTTGCATGCAAAATATAATGGTTTTCATATTTCAAGTTGGAAATGTTAAAGTCTCAACCACTAAGTTTGTTGCATTTAAGATTACAAAAATCATGAAAGGCTCAGGCCAATTGAAGCATTTTTAGTAAAGTTTAAAGTTTTTTTTTTCGATAAATACAAAAATAAATGTTTATTTACACCCAAAAATTTGCAATTTGCTGTTTGCTCCAAAACCACGTAAGCGACATATTTGGCTACAATTAATTGTAGTAACAAATTAAAAAAAAAGTTTCTATACCCTTCAGAGAGTCGCACAGCCATGTTTTGCAAAAAAAAAATATTTTGTAACCCATTTTAAAGAAGTTATTAAGTTTTTTTCGTTTTCTGAAAAGCGACTTCTTGGCGCTTACGTGGTTTAAGAAAAAACGCGACGATATGTACGATTGTACAAACAACAAAGTGAACGATGCCAGTTACCACACCAGGACAATTTGTAAAAAAAACTAGCAGCAGGCGTGAATATGACCTGGTTGTACCAAAGATTTAACGGGATTAAATGGACTTATTTAACACATGAGCTTATACAAATTGCAAAGTGAGAACAAAAAATACTTTTGCATACATATTTTTTTCCAATGACTGTTGAAACAATTGAAAGGCCAGCACAGCTACGAGGACTCTCAGTTTGTTTCACTTACGCAGAATAAAAAACAACAACAGAAAAGGAAAAACAAATGTTAATGCAAACAAAAACTTCATTCAGTAGCAATATGATAGCTTTCAGCAAAGATGGTATAAACAAAATACAGTAAAACTCGGTTAAAAAGGAATCCGTGCGTCTAACAATTATAAGGTTTTTTTTACTTTAGGTGAAATAAGAGTAAACAGAAATAACTTTTAATAATAAGCCAAAGAAATAAACAGAATAACTCCCAATAATAGACAAATATGGACATAAGTACGGACAAAAACCAAAACATTTTTGAGATGCCTAAAATATGTACCCCTTATTTACTTACTTATTTATTTAGATGGTCGATCTAATTCACTTCACCTCCAGTTTCTAGATCTTCCTCAGCTTTTACGTCTTCTTTCGGTAACGAATTCGAATGATTTTCTCCGGAGCATTCTCATCCATACGTATAGCATGCCCCATTTAGCGCAACCGTTGTACTTTGATACGCTTAACTATGTTGATATCTTCGTACAACTTATATAGCTCGTGATTCATTCGATGACGATACTCTACGCCATCTATTTTGCAAAGAATTTTTCTCTCAAACACCCCTCCAGAATAGCTTCACCTGATTGCGTAATAACAGCTTCACCTGCTTGCGTAAGAACCTAAGAACCCACGCTTCAGCGCCATATAGTAGCACGGGTAATATAAGTGTTCTATAGAGTGTAATTTTTAGTTCGCCGAAAGGTCTTTGTTTCTAAACTATAGGCTTAGCCCGAAACAGCATATATTAGCCAGAATAGTTCTTCGTTTTATTTCCACACTGACCTTAGTTGTTTGGTTTATTGCGGTACCGAGGTAGCTAAAGTTGTTCACTACCTCGAAGTTATAAACACCAACGTTCACATATTGACCCAGTCTTGTTGTGTCTTTGTTCATTGATACTATAAGCTTTGTTTTATCATTTACTAACATTCATCGACTCATTTTCGATATTGGAGAATGTTGTCATCATTTACTAACTTTCATCGGCATAAGTGAGTAGCACATTTTTGTTGTTGTAAATTATGCTTGATCTGTTAACAGCAGCACGCAATTTTTTTTCCAAGAAAATGTTGAATTGATCACAGGTTAAACTAACACATTGTCTAAAACCTCGTTAGGTATTAATCGTTTCGGAGAAGTCTTTTCCAATTTTAACCGTTGATCTTGTATCAGTTACCGTCATTCTGCATAAGCGTATTAGCTTTACAAGTACACCAAACTCAGACATGGCTTTATATAGCTTTGTTCGTATCGGACTGTCAAATGCAGATTTGTAGTCGACGACAAGGTGATAGGTGTTGATTTGCCTTTATTGAGTCTTTTCCATGATCTGTCGTAATGTAAATATTTGGACGGTGGTCGATGTACTAGATCTAAAGCCACATAGGTGGGGTACTATTATATCGATGACTTTAGTTTTTAAATGTCCACATAGTACGCTCGATAGAATATTGTTGGCAATAGGCAAGGCAATGAGCCTTATACCTCTATGATTAGTGCATACGATTTTATCTCCATTCTTATGCACAGGACACAGCACACTGAGGTTTCAGTCATCAGGTATGCGTTCTTCTAGCAAAATGGTTATAACAAGTCAGTACATACTCCTTTGCAAACTTGTCGCCTACGGCTTTAAACAGTTCTGTGGGGAGACCTTTGGCACCCGCAGCTTTGCTGACCAGGTGGCTTGACATTCAACACCGTCGTCAATGATTGTTTCAAGGATATCTTCGCCGGTACTATCATCTGATACCAATAGCGTGGAAAAATGTCTTTATCCGTCTTTACAGAAGGAACTGCCAACACCAATTGCGGACTTCATTTCTAATCCTGTACATCTCGACCTCCTCACACTCTCGTGCTTCCATTTCTCTTTTCTTGCAGCGAAACAGACGTTTATCCTCTCTCCTTTTCTCCCGGTAGCTCTCCCATACTCCTTGTAACAACGGACTGTAGTATTGCCAAGTATACAGGGTTTTCTCTGAAGTTGCATTGCGACACTACTGTTCGTACCATGGATTTTTGGAGGGAGGCTTTTAAAACACAATTACCGATTTGGCAGCAGTTTTTATGGAGTTGGCAATACATTGCCATTCTGCGCATATATTATCGAGAATAGACGGTAGCAGTTTGTTGTGCATGCAGCCTTTTGACGTCCTTTGATGAATCGTTCTTGTGTTCATCGCTAGATTGAGACGGGTGCGAACCTTAGCTGGAACAAGTTAAAGATCCGAATCAATGTTGGTACTCCGAATCAAACGCAAATCTAGCAAGCTGAAACTATGATTTCCGTCCACAACAATGAGATCAATTTGGTTCTTCGTTGATTGATCAGGCAGAGCATACCCACGTCGCTTTGTGACTAATGAGTGTTTAAACCTAGTGCTACTAGCTACCATAGTTCGTGCTGCGCTATCACTCTAAAGCTAATATCACTGGTGTCTTCGTGCAAACGGAATCTGCCGATTATTGGATTGTATATATCTTTCCTTGTATATATCTTTACTTGCGATATTTAACATCGTGTTTTGGAGAAACGGTCATATATATTTTTTCTAGGCGTTCATCAAACAAAGCCACATTCAAAGAAAAATATATGCCAGTACAATTGAAAAGTCGGTATACCCGGTATTTACCGTAACTGTAACTAAACTCAAGACAATAAGGACACTTTGGCAAGAAACGCATGTGTTTATGGCGGTTGTAAATCCTTGTATATGCCTTCATTTAATACTAAAGAATTTTTTTAATGATGTAATTCTACTCACATCTTTTATTCTATTAAAACAAAGTTTTAGTTTTTATTATTTGCTACAAGTACTTCTAAGAGTTTTGAATTATATGCAAAGATTGTTTAAGTTTGTTCTCTTTTACTTTGTATTTTTAACTTCAGCCTTCTTGCAACTTTCGAACAACTTTCCTTGCTTAGTGGCTCAAGAATAAATAGAAGAAAAACTAAAAAATCTTTTATTTATTCTTGAGCTACTTAACATGTACTCGTAAGTAGATAGACCTTCAATCTCGGTTGATTGTTGTTCTAATCCTTAAAAAATGCTTAGATGCCTGAAAACTATATTGTTTTTCATTCTGTTGCTCTTGAGTGGCCTCAATTGTTGCATTATAATTTTTAATTTAATATGAAAAGTTTAATTTTCTGTTTTTGCATATTATGAGTTTAATTCAAATAGAAATGATTTGTAAACTTGTTTCTACCATTAACAAGAGTTCTACTGTTTGAGAAAAACGTATAACTTTTTGTTATAGGGGACATAGCTACACATGATGTTTAAATTTCAAGTGCCTGAATAAAAATAAGGCCTTATACATGTATATACTTCAACTTACATCACCTACGGGAACACCCTTTAATTTATATTCGTTATAGCACAATACACATTTTGTATATTTTTCAAGTTTCTCTATATACAGGTCAAAATATATTGTCATACTAGCTGTGCCCGCCAAAAATTTATAAAAGATTCTAAAATTATAAAAATTATTGAAAAGCTCGGTAAAAGGTGTTTGAAATATTTTAATAACAACGTAATTCCACAAAGTAAAAAATACAAATTAAATACAAATTTTATTCAATAGGTTATTTGGCACTAAGTGATTAATATTTTGTCATTATTTTAAAACAGCACCATTTCTTGCACAACTGTGTTTAAAATATCCCAATTTAAAAAAAAACAAGATATTAAAGTGCAGTACCTTTAAATCGGTAAAAAAAAGTCGGTAGTTTTTACGTGATGCGAACACAAATGAAAAGCAGACAGACGGAAATGAGTTACTATTTATTATTATATGTATAGCTAAGTAAATTTACGTCAGCTATGGAGTCACCCTTTAAGTTTAGTTTTTATTACTGTATGTAACTGGGAGCTATGTTTTGATGCATTTTGAGAAAGTTTTAAAACATCAGCCCTTTACGTTTTAAAAGATACGTTAGAACCACGTGTATTATTACCCTTTAGTAATCGGTAAACATATTCTTTGTAAGAAAAAAAAAAGAAACCGATTTAGAAATTATGGTGTTCTGGAGGCACAAATAAAACGAAAAAAAAAGTAAAAGTGCTATATTCCGCCATGTCGAATATTATGCCATATTAATGCTAAATATTGTGTTACCCTCTTGTTTCTTTAAAAATTTGCTTAAACATTTTTTATAAATTTCCTTTTGATAATTTTTTTTTTAAATTTTTTGTAAATTTTGTGGTTTTATTTTTTTTTTTTTGTAAAAATATTTTATTTTATTTTTATGAAAATTTTTGTGAAAATTTTTTGTAAAAACTTTTTGGAAAATTATTTGTAAATTTTTTTGTATTTTTATTTTTAATTTGTTTATAATTTTTTGAATATATTTTTGACACCCCCCAATGTCCCCCAAATCAAAGCAGAAAAACCTTACCAGCTTAAAACCTAATCAAAAATCGCCCCTCGCAGGTGGTTATTGATCCCTCGAGATTTGTATGCACTCCTTGCGATCTACTTGTCGCGGTCTAATATTTATTTAACAAAAAAAAGCAAAACAAAATCATTGCAACCGAAAAAATATAGGTGGGCGTGGTTTTCTTGCCCGCAGCCTCGTATAGAGTGGTCTGATGCTGATTTACAATCCTAAAATTTTCGAAGCTATGCCCGGCAGATTGGTGGGCTTTAATTTTATTTACCTCATCTGGGGCCTTGGCAAATGACATATCCACCAGCAAAGGCAAGACGGGAGGACATCGCTTAAACAACTTTTCTATCTATATGGTTCCTGTATACATATATTTTACAGGGTGGGTCGGAAATGAATATGAATATTACACGCGGAATGGTAAACCTATATATACCCTTTTCACCTGTGGTGAAGGGTATACAAAATGACAGATGAATTGATAGCTTTGCTCCTTTTTAACCGACTTAAAAAACAACAAGAATGTTATCATTTCTTGTGTAGGTTTTTTTTGTATGTTTGTGGCCGCAGAACTGAGTTGTATCTAATCCGATTGATCTCATTTAAAAAAAGTTTATAATATTATAATAGCAAGGGTGCCCCCATTCAACAAATATGACTTTTACACGTCTTTTGAGCCGCAAAGTGTACCAATTTCAAACTTTAACAAAGTCGCTCTCAAAAACAAAAATAATTCGAAAAAATATGGAGTGGACTACACTCAACATTCCCATTCGCTATGGAAACAGATATTTGTATGGATATATTACATAAAGAATATAAATTCAAAGTATATTTGAATCCAAAAGTTAATTATTTTCGATTTGGGATGTTAAGTGAGCTACCTCGTGCCCCTTCCCAATTATGCCCAAAATCTATACAGCTCTTCATCTTCATAAACCAAACACACATACTGAATTTCGTTTGATTATGGCCAAAAACTATACAGCTCTTCATCTCCATATACCACGGGCACATACTAAATTTAATTTTGATATGTCAAACGGTATGACCTGTACAAACTCCACATCATCGCGAAAATAGTCCCATTCAGGAGACCTGAAAACGAATAAATCCGTCTAAATCCCGACGTATGGTAAAGTAAAAAAAATAAACTTACAAATTTTACTAAGATATTCTTAACTTTTGAATCGATATAGGACGACAGTTGAAATTTACACAGAACCTGTTAGTTCGCTATAAGAACAAGCAGCAGCTTTTCACAGTATATGCCCGCTTCAATGAAAGGTAAAAAAAAAACTTTAAATTGACCCTTCTAAAATTAAACTATTTTTTATGAAGTCGGTTTTTTGAATTATAATTTCAAGTCGTTAACATAAAAACTTTAAAATCCACCAAGAGATCCAGAAAAAATATAAATCTATACATATAATAGTAGTGCAACAGAACCATTTCATATAACAATCGAAATCGTATACAAAACAGTATTTTAAGAATTTTGGTCTGTCTCGTGTTTGCATCAAGTGAAAATTACTAAACGGATTTTAATAAAATTTTGTAAGGGGGTAACTTATTATCTCTGTTAAAATATAGGATACTTTTTTCCGCAAACATATATCATTTCCAGAAGAAGATACATAAAACTTGGCTGCACCTCTTAATTTTAAAAGCGGGATATTTTAAACACTATTTTCAGAATTCAACAATAATCTTTATATAAAGTCTTTGTTCCTGAGTAATTACCCAAGAATGGGTACATCTATATATAGTAACTGCATATACAAATAAGCACTTTAACACTTCGATAACCAGCAATTTTTTCAACGGTCAATAACCAAAAAGGTCCCTGTGGACCTCACATATTATTTTAGAGAATTTGAGTTTTTGTTCTTATTTTTACGTTTAATTAGGTGATTCACGAATGTGTGGAAATATTTTAACTAATAGGAAAACATGAATAATACTACGTTTAACAAAATTTATACAATCTAGGAATTATATTTGCAAGGCAAAAGTAAAGATAAAGTAAATATAATTTACAAAAGCAAATAAATGTACATGATTTTATAAGTTATGTTTTGCGGCCTTTGTTTTATATTTCTGCTGGTGTATTGTATTATTTTAAGGTGCTGCAGTGTTGCGTACCTACAGCACTAGTATGAAGTCTTTCGTTGGAAGTTAGTTTCTTCAAGACACAATCGACAAGAGTATCGATTACCGCACGGTGGTTTTGGTGGCACGGCAGCTTCATTTGTTGGTTGTTTAGTCCAGTAAGTTCCTATCATTTGGTCCATGGCATCAACTCCACATTTGATCGAGTTATAATCTAGCATAGCCAAAGGTTTCTCTGTCAAATTACTTACATTTGTTCTGTTTATGTTATGCAAAGTTGATAGCCCTAAATTAGCTGTGTTATTTTTAGGAAGATACGAATATAATGATACATCTCTTAGATAAAATCCAAGTCGTTAAAACTTTACGTGACTTATATTTCAAAAATTTTATAGGAACAAACGCTTTATTACTACGAACAGTCTCAGCAAAATCGTAGCCTTTGGGTATTAAAATTATAGCTAAGTCCAAAGTTGTCAAAAAAATGTCCGCATAACTATACAGGTCTCTTTGGACCTGATTGTTTATCCGCGTAGTAAACGTCTTTAATCCTCCATTAATATTTCAATATTAAAATTTATAATCTAAAACCTATTTTAAAATCTTGAGAACGTCACAAATATAAATGTCATGGAATCTTATAGAATTCTACCAAGCCAACTTGAAAAACTATCAGTCATCGGAGGGTTAAAAGTAGTAGTCTTAAAATTAGGTATTACTTACTTTCCAAGCGAAATCGAGCAAAATATTGTCAGTTTGTTGTATAAGTTACCCCTCGCTAATAATAATTCTTGCAAAAAAAAACCGACTACAAAACAAATATAAGTGCATCAATTCTCAACTAAAAATTTAAAAGGAAGTTATCTGTAAGAACTAATACCCAAATCAAATACTTTTATACTTTTTGCTCTAACGGACATAGTTTTATACGTTCTATACATTCAAATGTTTATCCATAACGGTTCAGCAGATAAAGCCATATACGAAAAATTACCTCAGATATGAGGACACCCTTTATTTTTTTACACTTATTATTACTGACACAGTAACGGTTCCAAAGATATGGCCATATAGGTTAAACAATATCACCTAGGGGACACCCTTTAATGTACAATTTTAAATTAAACACTTATTTTAAAGGACAGATTCTTTGTAAATTTCAAATGTCTACCTAAAACGCTTCAAAAGTTTTGCCATATGTATCAATTTACATCAACTATTAAGACACCCTTTATAATTTTGAATATTTATAAATGTTATTACACGGGACATAGTAGTGAAGATTCTGTCTAATTTTCAAGTGTTTTTCTATAACGGTTCAAAAGATAAGGATAGATAGGTAAAATTATATCAATTATGGGGACACCCTTTAGTTTCCAAATTTAAATTATATACTTGATGTTATAAAGGACTTTGATATACAGGTTCTTTGTTAATTTCAACCGTCTCTCTGTTACGGTTCAAAAGTTTTGCAATATACATCAAATTACGTCAACTATTGGGACACCCTTTAACTTCTAATTATAAATATTGGACATTTTGTCCAATTTTCAAGTGATTGTCTACAATGGTTCAAATGGTTCATATATTTAAATTGACGTCACATATGGGGACACCCTTTAATTTTTAAGTTTATTTTTTTATTAATTTCTGTTATTGGCAGCTAGTGTTATGCAGTTTTTTAAACTTTTAAAAGGGTGCCCTTTACGGTTCATAATACACGTAAAAAACACGTATGTTGTATGGGGACACCCTTTAATTTTCAAAATTCTGAACTTCTTTTAAAATAAGACCAATCTGTAAGCATTTCCTTTCTAATAAAGAAAAAAATTTTAAAATCGGTTGGGAAATGACTGAGTTCTGCGGGCACAAACATAAAAAAAGCAACATTCAGACGAATTGATAACATCCTTCTTTTGTGGAAGTCGGTTAAAAATGAAAGTAATGTAGGCAATTGTTGTGTTGAATATATTTTCATTAATATTGTACATTATAAAACATATTTTGCACATAGTAAAACTTACAATAGTGTGCCGCTAAATCGTGCACATTGCAAAAATTGAATACTCACGAGAAATTAAACCAATCTTTGAAACAAAAAGAGCTGTGTAGAAATAATTATATCGTTTATATGTTTTTATGGTGCGTGGAATAAGATGGCGGTAAACATTTCTAGGTCGTTTGTTTGCAACAACCAAAAGTTTTATGTTTTATTCCTTATAAAGAAAGGGTGGTTCAATAACAAGTATTTTTTTTAAAAAAGAAATACTAGCTCTCATCCACATCACATCCACAAAAATACAATAAAAACATGGATGAAAATGTGGCCAACTTTAAACTCACGCTATTCTCTCATCAAAAATGTTTTAGTGTATATACAACGTCTACTGTTTCCACGCAATTTATGGGAGGTACCACACCAACTTTCCTAATCCAGTCTGTATTTTGCTAGACTATGCACATTAGTATTAGGGTTACTTGTGCAAAGACTAGCTATTGTAGTTCTCTAGGAACACGATAATAATGTTGGACTTTGTATGGGAGGTTTCACAACCAGTATCTCAATCCTGTCTATATTTAAGTAGACTATGCACATTACACTGATAGTTACTTATGCAAAGTTTCAAGACTCTGCCTATTGTAGTTCTTCGGGTACACGATAATAATTTTTGGCTTTGTATAGGAGGTACCTCTCCCACTGCTCCAATCCAGTTTGTGGCTCAATATATTGTAGTTTACTAGATACACGATAATAATTTGTCACTATGTATAAGAGTTACCACGCCCACCATTCCAATTCAGTCTGATTCATTAAACAGATGCAAAAGTCCAAGGCGATACCTATTACAGTTTTCTACACACAGGATAATAATTTTTTATTTAGTATGGGGTAACACGCTCACTGTCCCAATTCAGACTATGTTTTTGTAGAGTATACGCTGTACACGATAATAATTTTTCACTTTGTATGGGAGGTACCACGCCTACTGTCCTAATTCATTCTGTTTTTTAACAGATTATACGCATTTGCACGGGGAATTCTCAAACAAAGTTTTAAAGCTATATCTATTGTAGTTCGGCAGGAACAGGATAATAATTTTTCACTATTCCCATTCAGTCTGTGTTTAGTAAACTATGTTCGTTAATATGTTGATTACTCGCGCGAAACTCCAAGGCGCTACCTAATGCAGTTCTCTAAATACGGAATAATCAATTATCACTCTATATAGGAGGTACCACGCATACTATCCCAATAATTTCAGAATTTGGTAGACTGTGCGCATTAGCATAGAAGTTACTCGTACAAAGCTTTAAGGTAATTTGACAGGACCAAGATAATAATTTTTCACTTTGTAAGGGAAGTGCCACACGCACTATTCCAATTAAGAATGTGTTTAGCTGGACTATGTACGTTTATATGGGAGTTACTGGTGCGAAATTCCAAGTTGCTACCTAATTTATTTCTCTAGATACAGGATAATATTTTTTCACTTAGTATGGGAGGTACCACGCCCACTATTCCAATCCAGTCTATCTTTCTCTAAACTATGTATACTAATATGGAAGTTACGGGTGCAAAACTTCTAGGCGCTACCTATTACTGTTATCAAGAAACACAATGATAAATATTTATTTAGTACAGGAGGTGCCACGCTCACCACGAATATAAAAAATAAGTATCCTATTTTACCGGCCGTATATAAAATAACAAAGAAAGATCGGTTTGCTGGTGTTGGCAGCTTTATCTTACCGACAAACAAACAGACGAATTTTGTGCTGTATATACATATGTATCGGATGGATAAATTTTAAGGGCAAGCTTTTTTCTACATCTTACTTGACAGTTCTTAATGTCAGGCTAAATTAATCTGAACCATGGAAAGATTCACAATCAAGCAATCGTCAGAATGGTGGTAAGAAATGGATGATATATTTACGAAGATGAAGATGACTTCAGTGATGACGCACATTTTCACCTTAGTGGATTCGTCAATAAACAGAATTGCCGCATTTGGGCGTATGATAATCGAAGAGCGATTGTCGAAAAACCAATGCATCCACAAAGAGTGACTGTTTGGTGCGGTTTATGGGCTGGCGGCATCATCGAGTCGTATTTTTTCCAAAATGAGGCCGGTCAGGCAGTTACTGTGAATGGTGTTGGCTATCGTGAGATGATAAGGAACTTTTTATGGCCCAAATTGGAAGATATGGATGTGGACGATATGTGGTTTCAACAGGACGGTGCCACTTGCCACACAGCTAACGAAACAATCGCTATTTTGCGCGACAAATTCAACGGCTGTGTTATCTTACTAGGTGGCGATGTCAAATGGCGGCCAAAATCATGTGATTTGACACCCTTGGACTTCTTTCTTTGTGGTTTTTTTTAAGAAAGCGTGTACGTCGATAAGCCAGTAAGAATTCAAAAGCTAAAGGATGAGATAATTCGGCACATTAACGGAATAGAAACCTTAATTATGCCTCAGCGTCATCAAAAATTGGAGCAATGGATGGAGGTGTACCGCCGACGTCGCGGCATCCATTTTGCCGACATTTTGTTCCATCCGACATTTTGTTATCCAAATATAAAGAAATGACAATAATTTCCTAAATAATTTGTGTTTTATTCAAGATCAACATCGGCCCTTACAAATTTAACCACACTTTATATAGAAGATAGAAGATAGAATATGACTTTATTAGAAATAACCATTACATAAGGAACACGATTTCATTCATGTGACTAGCGCGGTTGACTTTGCAATAGATTGTCTTGTAAGTCTAATTTTCCAAGGCTTTGTTGACAGTTTCTGGTTCTATCTTATGAACGTTTAACACAATATTAGGCTTTAGAATGTCAATCGGTTCTTAATTATTCGCATATCATCGCATACAGCACTGCATAAGAAAAAGTTTAAAGGCCCAATTCGCAACTCTCAGGTGGCCAATTGACATCTTCAAGACGGTTGATAACACTATTGCGGAACCTGGTGCGTACTAGATCAATTTTCTGAATAGCTATGTGACACGGTGCACCATGCTGCTGGTAGCATAGATAAAACAAGTTTATGTCTTCTATTTCACGTTATAAAACAGCCGTAATCATGGCACTGAAGCTTTCACAGTTGACTGAAATGGTGTTTTCAGTACCGTTGTTTTAAAAAATTGGAAAAATGATGCCAAAATCTACACAAAGCACTCTCTGTCTCTATGGATGCATTGATCTCTCGAGAATGACTTGCGTATTTTCCGATCCCTAGATGAGGCAGTTTGTGTTTTGACATAGCCGAAGGTGATTTTTCATCTAAATTCAGTGTGCAATTGGTACTTCTATAAGGAAGAAACTGAGCGACCTTAACGAATGGATGGTCATTTTCTTTTAATTTGTGAAACACTTGGACCTTGTAAGAGAATAATATGAGATTTTTGTGAAAAATTCTTATGTTGGTGCGTGAAATGTCTATTTGTTGATATCGATGGCAAGTCGACATTCTTAAATTCAGTTCCTGTCACAGCTGCCTCAGTATGTTCGGTGCTCACCGTACGATGATTAAAACCATGATTGCTATTCACTAGCAAGTTTATGAAAAAAAAAATCATGAGACTGGAATTCTTTGCATTTCAGACAAAGATTATTTTTACGAACGCACAGTTTGGACAACACAGCACTCACTTTGGATTTGCCCTATTACCCAATGTTATTCATACGTAAAGCGTCATAGTTTGAACAGCGGAGGTATGATACTATCTGTGACTTATGTTTCAGTCACGAAAAATCTAACAGTGTCAAGATAGCATATGATATAAAAAGATACTTGTATTGAGGCCACCTGTTTTAACTTAAACCACATGTAAAATAATTAAATATACTTTGTTAAGAGTATTATGCAGATTTCTTGTATAATTGTTGAAACCTTTTATAGCAAAGTATTGCTTATCCTCAGGTAAAAAGTGTATTTTCTTTGAGTTGAAACAAATCGTGAAAACGTGTCACAAAATGTTCTTTAGCTGTCTTTTAAAACAGCTTAGAAACAAATAAATTTAATATAACAATGTACTTTTTTGTTTCAAATGCACATTTGTATGTTAAAAGCTTCTAAATATGTAGCTGTTATAATTTTTATGCATGCTGTTGCTTAAGTTGCGTATTTCTCATCGTATTTTTCATTGTATTTCTCAATGAAAAATTGTCATATTGAAGCAGCCCAATATTTTATTACTTACAATTATCTTTTATTTCTGTTATTTTATTTAACGTAATGAATTATATTTAATTAATTTCACATATATCTTATATTAGTATTTGAATTAACTGATTTTATTTAAATACAACTCTGTTACCGCGATTTATTTACAACTCTGCTTATGTTTAGAATTAACTACTTTTATATGCAACTAAGTATTATAAAATAAAGAGTGATTTTTTAAGAGCTTGAGAACTTTTTTTAAAAAAAAAACGCATAAAATTTGCAAAATCTCATCGGTTCTTTATTTGAAACGTTAGATTGGTCCATGACATTTACTTTTTGAAGATAATTTCATTTAAATGTTGACCGCGGCTGCGTCTTAGGTGGTCCATTCGGAAAGTCCAATTTTGGGCAACTTTTTCGAGCATTTCGGCCGGAATAGCCCGAATTTCTTCGGAAATGTTGTCTTCCAAAGCTGGAATAGTTGCTGGCTTATTTCTGTAGACTTTAGACTTGACGCAGCCCCACAAAAAATAGTCTAAAGGCGTCAAATCGCATGATCTTGGTGGCCAACTTACCGGTCCATTTCTTGAGATGAATTGTTCTCCGAAGTTTTCCCTCAAAATGGCCATAGAATCGCGAGCTGTGTGGCATGTAGCGCCATCTTGTTGAAACCACATGTCAACCAAGTTCAGTTGTTCCATTTTTGGCAACAAAAAGTTTGTTAGCATCGAACGATAGCGATCGCCATTCACCGTAACGTTGCGTCCAACAGCATCTTTGAAAAAATACGGTCCAATGATTCCACCAGCGTACAAACCACACCAAACAGTGCATTTTTCGGGATGCATGGGCAGTTCTTGAACGGCTTCTGGTTGCTCTTCACTCCAAATGCGGCAATTTTGCTTATTTACGTAGCCATTCAACCAGAAATGAGCCTCATCGCTGAACAATATTTGTCACATTTGAACATTTCGAACCGAACACTGATTTTGGTAATAAAATTCAATGATTTGCAAGCGTTGCTCGTTAGTAAGTCTATTCATGATGAAATGTCAAAGCATACTGAGCATCTTTCTCTTTGGCACCATGTCTGAAATCTCACGTGATCTGTCAAATACTAATGCATGAAAATCCTAACCTCAAAAAAATCACCCATTAGTATATAAGCAGCAACATTTGCATACTAAATTCATTCTGCTTTCTACCTTCAAAGCAAGCTAAGCTTTGTCCAGTAAAAATACCGGACGGGTTAAATTTGTCATTGGTTGTAGAATTGTCAGAATATTTTTTTAAGAAGAAATTGAGTTTTCTATCGTTGGAATTGTTCTAAATGAACAATTATTATAATCTTAGGAATAAGATTATTTCAATAGTTAATTTTTAGAGTTCCGTACCCAAAGGGTAAAAGCATAACCCTATTGTTTTCGCTACAATAGCAGTCCGTCCGCCTGTCAGCGCCTTTTATCTCTGAAATGTATAACTGTTGCCGCTAGAGCAAAAAGTACTAAAACTTATAGGGTGTTCCGAAAGTGACGTGTTATTTATGTTTATTTCTTGAGCTGTAGGGGGCAAACACTTAAAATTTGTAGACAGTAATTAAACCTATATTCGTTATATAAACAAGTATAAAAATATTAATCTAAAGATTAAAGGGTGTTCCGATAGTAAAGTGATTTGTATGTATATGGCCTTAGTTTTGAAACATAATTGGTAGACTCTTGACGCACAGAAGGTGTATAACCGTGTCCGCTATAGCAAAAAGCACTAAAACTTATAGGGTGTTCCGAAAGTTACGTATTATTTGCGTTTATGTCTTTATTTCATGTAGGAGGCAACCACTTAAAATTTGCAGACAGTAATTAAAACTATGTTTGCTTTATAAAAAAATATGTAAAATTAAACCTAAAAAATTAAAGGGTGTTACGATAGTAAAGTGATTTGCATGTATATGGCCTAAGTTTTGAACGATTATAGGTGGACTCTTGATATTTTCCCAGGAGATGAATTACTATGGCCACTATAACAAATAGTAAAAATTAAAGGGTGTGCCGACAGTGACGTGATTTGCATGAATATGGCATAATTCTTACACTATAATAGGTATACTCTTAACATTTTTATAGAAGACATGTTGCCACGGCCGCTATGATAATTACTAAAAATAAAAGGGTGTTTTGTAATTGTAATAGGAAGACTCTTGATATATTCATAGAAAGGGAATTGCCATTGTGTGTTCCGACAGTGCATGATTTTTACTTATATGGCCTTATTTTCTGAACCGTAATAGGAAGGCTACTGATATTTTCATACAAAGTCCTTATGTTTCAACAGTCTGACACTTAAAATTTACAAAGATTATATTTTACAATATATATTGTAATAACAAGTAACGAAAATAAATTTAATAAAAACAAGTAAAAGTGCTATATTCGGCCGTGCCGAATCTTCTATACCCTTCACCACGGTGATTTTATTTATACAGACATGTACAGCATTATCCATATTATTATCTCTTTACTTAAATAAATTCGTATGAGAAAAAATCATTATTCATGAGTTAAAGAAATAGAAGACAAATGAAAAAAAATCCCGTTTTAATATTTCCTTCAAAACTTTTTGTTTGTATATGAATTTGTAATTTACAATTTTGTGACATTTTCTTTTGTTGAATAAAATAGAAATTAGCCTAAGTTGACGACAGCCACAATGGCCATGTAGTTTTGCTGACTTCAAATAATCGTTTAGCTATAAACGTGTGTATTTTATTTTTGACAGTTAGTAGTCGGTTTTAAAACAGAGATATCATCTATTTAAAAATCAAACGCATTTAAAAAAATATTTTACTCTATATACACACATACATACATATATATGTATATTCTTAATATTAAATATATGTTATGTTACAATCATGAATTTCATTTTCTTTCATTTTCAAAGAAATATTGAAATTTTTGTTTTAATATTTCGAAAATTGTATGTAAAAAGTTTTTGTAAAAATATTTTTGTAAACATTTAAAAAAAAAAATTTTCGAATATTTTTCTGTAAAATATGTTTTTGAAAATATTTTGTAAATATTTTTGAAAAAAAGATTAAAAAAATTTTTTTTTTAATTTTTTTTTAAAAATTTTATTGAAATTTTTTGTTAAATTTAGCACCTTGCTGTAATCTATATTGAGTTAGAATGGTCCGACTAAGGCAAAAAGAAATCCTTACAAAAAAAAATTTCCCCATATTGACACATGGGGGTCCTTTTAACTGCTCCTATTTATCAGTGGGTACCCAATGGGTCCATTGGCTACCTCTATATGTATTGCTTTCTATTAAGGTCTCTAATACAAATCAAAGCAGAAAAACCCTACCAATCTAAAAACAAACAAAAATCGCCCCTGGCAGGGGGTTATTGATCCCCCAAGATCTGTATGCACTCCTTGCGATCTAACTGTCGCAGTCTAATATTTATTTGACAAAAAAAGAAAAAAACAGAATCTTAATGATAAAAATTAAAAAAAAACGTGCAAAAATATAGGTGGGCGTGGTTTTTGGACCGCAGCCTCCAAAGGAATGATCCGATGTTGCTGAATTGCAATACCACAATTTTCGAAACTATGCCTGACAGATTGGTGTGCTTAAATTTTTTGTATCACTTCTGGTGCCTTCGCAAATGAGATTACAACACTAACACGGACAGACGGACAGACGGACAGACGGACATCGCTTAATCAACTTCTCTATGTATAGGGATCCAGAATATATATACTTTATGGTGTCGGAAATGAATATTGTAAAAATTATTCACGGAATGATATTATTTAGATATCCCCTTTCCACCTGTGGTGAAGGGTATAATAAAAGGGTATTCTTTTGAAGGCGCCAATTTAAAGAATTTGACCTTTACTTCTACACGTTATAGGCAGTCACTTGTGCTTACGCAGGGTATTTAGAACTAAGCTCTAGTACAAAAAATATTTAAAAATATTACTTTTATTTTTATAGTTGTGTTGAACATAGTACGGAACTGTGTGAGTCTAGCTTGCATTTGATTTATTCTAACGTAAGGTTCATGTTTTTTATGTTCGCACAAAACCTTTTCTTGTCAACAACAATACCAAAAATCTTTAAAGTGTTTATGCATAAAATAAAGTAAAAGTTATAGATAAAAAAATTAACCAACAGTTTTTTTTAGTTTTTTTTTTTTGCAGCCACAAAAACTTTTTTTGCCAAACCAAAAACAGCTCAGATGCATTGTGAGTATATGATCTAATCACAAAGAAGCAACATATGTATGCCATTGTTTAAAGAGATTGTTTAGAGAGATTGTGTACAAATTTGCTGTGTGAAAAATTACATTAGACAAATACACATCGTGTGAATACAGTTTTAATGAGTGCGAATTTTGTTTAATTATAAATAAAGATTAAGTACATAAATATGTAGCTGCTGCCACAATTACGAGTTACAGCATGGGCTTCGTAACAATAATACATTGTACTTAAGTTGTCTTGTAACAAATTATATGCCTGGTCTACGCAAAACTATAAAGAAAAGGATAAAAACGATAAAGATTTTAATGATGTCATATGTGAGTTCTTATATTCATAAAAAATAAACTTATATTCATAAAAAATATAATATATTTGAAATTTATTTAGAGCAATCTTCCTAAAATACATCAAAATTAAGTTTTATTTATTATTAGCTGTATCCGCCACGTTCTAGGCGTACTGACAATATTTTGTTTATTTTTGCTTTGAAATTTTAAAGCCTTTACTTTTATAGTGCTTTATTTATAGTTTATGTAATTTCTTTATATAGAGGTTCCCATCCCTTGATAAAATTCTAAATTTGTTGAGCTCTGTAAATAGTGTTTAAAATTTCCTGCTTTCAATATTAAAAAAAGCTGTCAAATATGCAGTACATCTAAATCGGTAAAACTGAGTACTTTCACTACTAGTACTTGGAAAAAGAGATGTTTTGCAGAAGAAAAAAAATGTTTCTATATATTCTTTTTTTACAAGACAACACAACCTGCGAAGCTTTTTGCTTGTCAGCAGAAAACACCCAGTCTTTTGCAGGAATCGAAACCGCAACTCCCAGACTGATAGACTAGCTCGCTACCAATCAGTCTATCGAGGCACTCAAAATTTCTTTCATTACTTTGTTTATTTTGCTCTTGAAGACATCAATTCTATTGGTCATCTCTTTTCCAATTCAAACACCACCTTTTTAATTTACCATACGCTGTATATATTTTGGGCATAATTAGGATTTTGTGAACGCTCTACAGGTTATAGCGTATGACATATTAACATGAAATTCAGTATGTGCCTTTGGTATATGGAGATGAAGAGCTGTGTAAATTAAATAATCGGGAAGGGGCAAAGGGTAGTTTACTGTTTCCATTGAGTATGGTAAAGTTGAGTGTATGCCACTCCAGCTTTTTTATGTAGTCTTTCCAATATTAAGCGAAGCCTTTCGTATCCCTGAAAGCAAAGCCTTCTTGTAAACGGTGATTGAGAACAACATCAACGCCGGTAGTAACGGCTGAATCTGTAATCTCGTCAGCTACTTCAGCTGAGGGATTGAAATCTTCAATTTTAATGTCAGCACGTAAATTATATCATCGACCAATATCTTTTTGTAAGTATTAGCAAACATTTCATCATCAGTAATAATATTCTTGTTGATTTTCATGACGTCGGGGTTTTATTACTTTTTTTGGTATTGAAATTAAAAATAAATTTCAGTCTCATACCGAGAGGACACAAATTGAGGGAATCCACATAAGATGCTTGCTCAATTTAAAAACGAAAAAGAAATAATTAAAGATGTACAAATATGAATTCCCGAAACAATTTTTTATATATTTCTTATTATTTTTATTTTAAGTACAAACCAATAAACTCCGATGAAGTACACGTAAACATACAAACAATATTTATGTTTAACAACTTTTTTGGTTACGTACGAAAAAACTTTGGTTGCGAAACAAAAACTAAATAGTTAAAACCAATCATGTAGAATTTTTTGTACGTAGCAACCATTTAATTATACAATTTTAACCAAAACTTTTTTTCGGGACCAAAGTAATGTTACACACAACGAAAATTTGTTCATTGCAACCATATATTGTTAAATAGAAGATAATGTGATACCTGTGACCATACCATATCCATGATTTTTCTTTGCGTGTAGTAAGTGGAACTAACCGGTCCTGGGGAGTTGTTGAAGTCTCACGAGCACGATGCAAAAACTAAGCTACTTCCGTTTTTGGACACCTTCTGAGAGGTGTGATTTGCCATTGCGTCATTAGTGCAAGAATCAATAGATAGGTTAACGGTACATCGGACTTATGTAGAATGAGCTAGAAAGAAGAGGAGTTGGAAACTGTAAAGCATATTATGTGTCACTGTCCAGTATTACAAGGCCGCAGACTTAGATGGCTATGTGTTATTTTAATACTAATATATATACTATCTACATACATAAACATACACTGATATCTACCCTGCAGGAGATAAAACTAGTGTCTAGCTAGAGTTTCACTAGTACAAAAAACACCAGTACTAGTTCTCAACTTGAAACTTTCCTATACCATCTGAATGCTCAAATTAATATTGAGTGTGTTTGGAACATTACTTGCAACATTTCTTCTAGACGCTTACTAGTACATATGCACCCGATTGAGTGCTTTTGAATCAGTTTATTACTAATTGAAGCAAAGCCTTGAATTTCACGAGGTGAAAGTGATTGATAAGTGTAACAAAGGTATAAAAAGAAAAGTATTTGTCGAAAATTGGAAAGACAATAAAAATAAAAAGTTGAGAAATAGTGGAAGGTCATACGTAACAAGAAATAATTCTTGCAAAAAAAAACCGACTACAAAAAATATATATGTGTATCAATTCTAAACTAAAAATTTAAAAGGAAGTAATCTGTAAGAAATAGTTCTCAAATCAAATACTTTTATACTTTTTGCTCTAACGGACATAGTAATATACGTTCTGTACATTTAAATGTCTATCCGTAACGGTTAAGCAGATAAAGCCATATACGAAAAATTACCTCAGATATGAGGACACCCTTTATTTTTTTACACTTATTATTACTGACACAGTAATAAAAAGTAACGGTTCCAAAGATATGGCCATATAGGTTAAATAATATCACCTAGGGGACATCCTTTAATGTGCAATTTTAAATTAAACACTTATTTTAAAGGACAGATTCTTTGTAAATTTCAAATGTCTGTCTAAAACGGTTCAAAAGTTTGGCCATATGCATCAATTTACATCAACTATTGAGACACCCTTTAAAATTTTAAATATTGATAAATGTTATTATACGGGACATAGAGTGGAGATTCTGTCTAATTTTCAAGTGTTTGTCTATAACGGTTCAAAAGATTGGGCTAGATAGGTAAAATTATATCAGATACGGGGACACCCTTTAGTTTCCAAATTTAAATTATATACTTGATGTTATAGAGGACTTAGATATACAGGTTCTTTGTACCGTCTCTCTGTTACGGTTCAAAAGTTTTGCAATATACATCAAACTACATCATCTATTGGGACACCCTTTAACTTATAATTATAAATATTTAATTTCTGATTATAAATATTGGACATTCTGTACAATTTTCAAGTGATTGTCTACAATGGTTCAAATGGTTGATATATTTAAATTGACGTCACATATGGGGACACCCTTTAATTTTTAAGTTTATTTTTTTATTAATTTCTGTTATTGGCAGCTATAGTAATAAACAGTTTTTTAAACTTTTAAAAGGGTGCCCTTTACGGTTCATAATACACGTAAAACACACGTATGTTTTATGGGGACACCCTTTAATTTTAAAAATTCTGAACTTCTTTTAAAATGGGACCAATCTGTAAGCATTTCCTTTCTAATAAAGAAAAAATTTTTAAAATCGGTTAAGAAATGACTGAGTTATGCGGGCACAAACATAAAAAAAGCAACATTCAGACGAATTGATAACCTCCTTCTTTTTTTGAAGTCGGTTAAAAATAAGAGTGTACATCCAAAAAACACTCCAGAGAAGGTAATGCGGAAAAACGTTTTAAGTGCACTTTATGCCATTATTGATTTAAATTATTGTTGTGTTTATAGGTTTGTGATTGCAAATGTTACTATAAATGCAAAAAATTTGGCATTGGTCGGATAAAGGAGAATTTTTACAAATTCTATAAAAAAAAATTACAACGAACAAACGCTTTTCGTATCTTTAAATTGAATTGAGTGAGCCCCAAAGAAGAAGAGTTTAAGAAGACATTTACTTTTGAAATGTTACTGTTAATTATTTTTTGCTGAGTCAGAACGGTAAAAGAGAAAGAGTGTGCAAAAAGATGATTTGCCACACATATGAGGTAAATAAAGCAAAGAGATAATGATAGGAAGAGCTTGCATCGGATACATTTTAATCCTTCTTGTACCAACACAATTTCAACAGAATTTCGGAGATTTTTTAAAATACACCAACTCCCGGTTGGAAGTTATACTAAATTGAAAAGAGCCCATGCAAAAAAAATGTGTATTCTTAACCTGTGAAGTTCATTTGCCAACTGTTTGCAGGCTACAAAATTCTTTTCTTATCAATAATTTTTTTTAATGCAAATTATAGATAACGCAACGCAGAATACAAATGCTGGTTGAAAAGTTAAAAATGGAATTAATTTAAGTGACCAACGCGGCAAGCATGAAAATCGTCCTCATAAAATCGTAGAGGAGGCAAAACAAAGTGTTACGGAACACATACTAAGCTTTCCTAGCCAAGAAAGCCATTATAGTCGTTCCTCTTTAAAGAAAGATTGCTTAAGTCCCGGTTTAAACATCAATACAATGTATAAGTTATTCAAAGTAAAATATCCCGACTCTTTAAAATCTTATAATACATACCGGCATATTTTTAATACGGAGCACAGGTTACGATTTGGTTTTCCAAGAAGCGATACTTGTAAGGCTTGTGATAAGGTTTTTTTTCTAATGATTGCAGCCAGAGACAATGAACAATTTGTTAAAATAGAAAAATCTGCCACATAACGAAAAAGCGGATTCTGATCATGTTTTTGTTATTTGTGTCGATATGCAGCATGTGCTTTTCACGCCAAATCTTACTCATTCTGATGTTTTTTTTTTATCAACGTCAATACTCTAATTATAACTTAGCAGTACATACTCTGCCACACAGCAAGGTCGATATGTACACATGGCACGAAACTGTTTTCATTGTGTCGTAGTCTTCTAAAAAAATACTTTTCTGAAATAATCCAAAAATTTTTAAATTCTGGGCATAGCTTTCTACCATGTGATCGGGATTTTAAGCTTATTGAAAAAAAAGAAGAAATGCTCACAACTTTTTGTTCCGGAGGATATTTCCCGATTAATTGAGTCTACGAGACAATCGAATCCATTTAAGGTACATCGAATGGAACTAGACGATTTCCAAAATTTCGATGTTCTCAAAAATAATTTATAAAAAGATCCTAAGTGCAAAATAACCGATGGTAGATGGGTTTAGATATCTACTGATGATCCAAATATGCTAAGAGTACGTAAAAATCATAGTATTGTGGAAGCTTTGTCATGCTACAATTTACAATCCAAAAGAACACGAAATTTGGCAAATTATTCAATGCCGCAACTTCGTTGGGATTAAAGTAAGTGACGAAAATCAAAAAGATCTCCTTGCAATGGCATCTTTATGCCTAAAAAGTACGCCGATTTCTTTAAAGAAATCGGCGTATAAATAGTTCGGCTAATAAAATTTTAAATTTTTAAAATTAAATTAAAATAAAATAACTTTTTTTCTTTCCAGTTAAAATTCCAATTAATAATATTTCTTATTTTTCTTATGATTTCAAATCAGGGAGTTTTGAAAATATTTTGTAACTACTTACGTAGGCATCAGAATTTATAGTTTTCAACAGACCTTCATGTTTGCTGCAACTGTGTCAGGGCAAAGTCCTTCAAGTAATGCAACTGATATTAGTTATGCACTTCCTGTATACAAAAAATAATTCATCCATTTCATTTTAATTTCTTCTGCATCCTTGTATTCTGATTTTCATTTGCATTTTACAGCAGCCAGAACGCTTAGAAAACAAATGGAAGTAATTTGCCTGTCAACCAGAAAATAGGAAAAAATATACAACAGGATTAAAAAAATAAGAGGTTTACTTGATGCTTGTTGTAGTTATTAAAAAAGCAAAAAAAAAAACAAATAGAAAACAAGAATACGAAGAAAATTCTCTGTAATGCAAACATTAACTTTAGTAATTTTTATTTTTAGAAAATGTAAAGAAAAAAAAATTAAAAAGGTTTAAAAAGTACACGCAAAGAAAAAACGTGGTTATTGTATGGTCACGGCAACCACACTATTTTCTCTGTAACAATAGATGTTTGCTGTGAACAAATTATAGTTATTTAAAACAATACTTTGGTCACGATAAACAAGTTTTTTGTTAACAGTTAATCATTCAATGGTTATACGCACCAAAAAAACAACACGGTTGATTTGAAACACAGCCAAATTATTTTTAATATTTAAATATTATAACCATAATATCTTATTATTAAACATAGTATGTTAAGTTTGACTAAAAATAAACAAATAATGTTTAATGTTTTAATGTTTTAAAAATACATATTTTGGTTTTGACATTTTTTCAGTTCAGAAATATGTGTGTAAGCTATCGATCGGTTCATCTAAAACCGTAAAAACATTAAATAAATATTTGTTGTCAACAAATAAATTTGTTTTTTTATTATAAATGATAGTTTTAAATTGTTTATATCAAACACAGAAAAAGGTAAGCAGAAAATATCAAAATATGTATGTAAGTCTAAATGGAAATATTCGTGTATTTGTTTACATGTTTCAAATTATATTATAGTATGTTTATATTATAAACATAACTATGGTTGTATTTTACAATGATATTTTTATGTGAGACAATAATATGTTCCAACGACAACAATATTATTTTTATATATAACCATATAATTCAACCATAACATGATGCTCTTAGATTATGGTTACCTCAACCATGTTTTTTCTTTGCGTGTACAAAGATTGTTTCAAAAAAAAAATACATGAAGAGAATAAAATGGAAGTGTGTTGATCATTTACTTATATACATATGTATAGGTATATAATGTCCTTTGCGTTAATATATGGTTGTGGCAAGCATATACATAATAATTATTTTAGAATTTGTCAAACACCAGATTAGTAATTTTAATTTTAATTAATTTTTAATTGACCATTTAATGTTTACAAAAATTCCAACCAAAAGCACTAAAAAATTAAGAGGGTTGTTTGATGTACAGAGTATATCTAGCGAAATATCATTCAATGCAACACTTTTTGCGCCGTTTTGAAAAAGTAGATCTATCGGCCAACGAAGTTTTTATAATTATATGCTAAGTGCTATTCACATCGATTAGTTACCTTGAAAGTGATAAAACAAATATCAGGGAATATTATTCAGTCCTTTAAAATATATTCAATATTGATTTAAAGCATAATTTTCTTAAGACGAAAACAATTTTGTTCCATCAATCAAGGCACATATGAGCGCTGGTGCGTACTCACTTCTGTAAATATCCATGAGTTGGGCTCCTTACCATATTAGTATCTATAATAAGTCGTTTAAAACTATTTCATTTTTCCAAATATTAAATTTGAAGATTTTGGTCAATCGAAGAGATCATCCATCATTAAAACAAAAGCCGATATTTTGAGGGCAGTGAGAAAAATTATTTATTAGGAATAAAACATCTAGAAAGACACTGCACTATTTAAATCAAGTTAAAATGAGAAAATATTGAAAAATTAAACACTTTTTCGAGATAATATACATATTTTAACCAAAAAGTCGCGGAATTGTCGAGCTGTCCCCGTATAGAACTGTTTGTTTATAGCCATAAAATATGAATGGCAAAAATATATTAACGTATGAAGAGATTGCTTATGTTAACTCAAAGTATAAATGAAAAAGTATTTTGATAACATTTTCTTTCAAAAAATACTTTGCTCAAGGTCTTACACACAAAGAAAAACATGGTTGAGGTAACCATAATCAGAGAGCAACATGTTATGGTTGAATTATATGGTTATATTAAAACCATATTATTTTAAACCATAATAATAATATTGTTGTCATTGGAACATATTATTGTCTTACAGAAAAATAACACAAATTTATCTGTTGACAAAAAATGTGTATTTAATGTTTTTACGGGTTTAGATTAACCGATAGCTTACACTTCTTACAAATATATAAAAATATGTATTTTTAAAAGCAAACATTGTTTGTTTATTTTTAGTCATACTTAACATACTATGTTTAATAATAATATATTATGGTTTTAAATATAATTTTATATTAAAAAAAAAAATTGGTTGTGCATTGAATGATTAACTGATTATTTACGTTAACAGAAACTATAATTTGTAACATGTATTGATACAGAGAATATAGTGTGGTTTCCGTGACCATATAATAACCATATTTTTTGTTTGCGTGCAGTTAAATGACGCTCTATCAAATCAAAGATTTCTTTCCAAGCTATTCGCGGCAATAGAATCTATGCTTGGTATTTTTGTTTGCTTTTTCTTCTTCTTTATTTGCCGATTCGTTTTCCGAATGTTGGCGGCCAATGTAATTACATTTATCATTATAGTAGTAAGTTATAACTTTTTTATAATTTCTGCAAACGTCTCTCTATTTCTTGTTTCGCTTAGAAGATTTACAACATCATGTATACGGGTCCACGTCCGAATATTATCGATCCATATCATTTCTTCTCTTCTTCTAGTACGTCTTCCTTCAATATTTTCACGGATAATAGTTTGCAGCAGCTTATATTTTGGGTTACGCATTATGTGCCCTAAGTATGCTGTTTTCTTATTTTTATAATATTAATGCTATGGCTAGTGAAGACGTTTTTATACTTAAAGCACGCATATCTTGCAATTTAAATGCGACATTTTATTTCTTTTGAGATATCCCATTTGTCATTGATGAATATGTGTACTCTTTCCACGCAACTGTCTTTTATTTTTAACGTGTTTGCATTATTAGTGTTATTTCTGCTGATAATCATATATTTTGTCTTCTGAATATTTATTTTAAGTCCATAGATTTCACTGTAAGTTGTCAGTTTGTTTAATAGATCTTGGAGCCCCTGTATATTATCAGACAAAAGAGTCGTATCATCAGCATATCGAATGTTGTTAAGAAAAGTTCCATTTATATATATTCCTTTCCGAACATTGTTAACTGCTTCTTGAAATATTCTCTCGGAATAAACATTAAATAATACAGGGGATAATATACATCCTTGTCTAACGCCTCTGGAAACCGAAATACACTCCGTCAGTTCACCATTGATGCTAATCCGTGCTTTTTGGTGCCAATATAAACTCTTTATGCAACCAATTTCCCCATCATCTATACCAATGGAAATAAGGATCTGGATAAGTTTATCATGTTGTACAGTATCAAATGCCTTTTCATAATCAATAAAACATAAAAACACATCTTTTTGTACATTTCTACATTTTTGAATTAATACTTGAAGAGAAAATAATGCTTCGCGTGTACCCAATCCTTCCTTAAACCCAAATTGGGACGTACCCATTACCTGCTCGCATTTGTCATAAATACGGGCGTGAATTATTTTAAGAAAAAGTTTAAGAGCGTGACTACTCATAAGGCTGATGAGTCTATAATCACTGCAATGTTTTGGGTAGCCTTTCTTAGGAACTGTAATAAAAGTTGATTCCAGCCTATCTTGTGTATATTCACCTGTTTCATAAATCAAGTTAAATAGCTTCGTCAAAAGATTTAGATTATTGCCTTCTATTAACTTCAAAATTTCTGACGGAATCCCATCAGGACCACAGGCTTTTCCATCCGTCAATGCCATAATTGCAGTTTCGATCTCTTCTCTAGTGATTGAGCTTCCTGTAAGTGGTTGAGGCGTATTTATTTCGTAGCTTGATCGATCATCGGTGAACATTTGTTTTATATAATTGGTCCATATATTTTTTCTTTCAGCGATATCTAAAACGGCTTTATTGTTGTTGTCATATAATACCTTGGGTATTGTTTTATGGTATATCCCAGCAGCTTCTTTAATTTTCTTGTAAAGATTAAAGTTATCATGTAATTCCTGTAATCTTTCTATTCCCTGACATTGTTTATTAAGGTGTTCATTTTTTGCTATCCGTATTGCCGTTTGTATTTCTCTATTTAATTCATAGTATACCTCGTAGTTCAAATTTCTGTATTTGCTCTTTAGTTAGCCTATATCCGAGAGGCTAACCCCGGAACTATAAATCTTCAACAACGAAAAACAACCCTCATCACTTCGACGCTCTAGTGAGTGGATAGTAGGGTATCAATAATAAGATTCTTCGTGTTCTCTTGCACGGGGTCGATTAGCAGCTAAATAGATTTGATGCGCTGCACAGTAAACTGCTAGTGGAAAAAAATCAAAAAAAAAAAACTTTCGAATTTATCAATAAAATACATATGAAAGATAAGATTCTCACGATTCCAGAGGTGGTTTGGTTTTTCATGTGCGTTACACATATAAAAAGTTACACGGCTTTAAAGTCGAATTATTTTGATAATTTTTTCATAATTTTTAAGTTAGAAAAATGGGTTTGCAAAAATAAATCTCAAAAATTCATTTTTCAATAAAAATGCATGCAAATCTATTTGTTTTATTCAGAAATGTTACAGAAACAATGAAAAAATCCTAAAATTCAAATATTTATAACAACACTGTTAAAAAAATTGTGAAGTTTTTAGCCAAGATATGTACTTTAAAAAAAAATAGTCAGCTTTGATGGAAACGAAAAAATAAGCACATCAAAAAACTACTTTTATGAATCAATAATCTTATTTTCTGTTATATCTGTGGCAATAAGGAATAAGTGCTTAAGTCGACTGAAGCAAAATTTTAGTTATTGGCACCTTTGCAATCTCCGTAGTTGACAGTACCCATGTGCAAATTTTCAATTATTTTGTACCATTTTTCAGGAAGTTATAGCGAAATTACTTTCTGCTTATCTTTTTTCAATGTCTAATCGCATTTGGAAAAAAGCTTAAGAAACTACTAAGTTATTTTTTTAAAGCATAAAAACTTCTTTCACAACTTTTTTATTGCAACTCTTGCGTACTTTTTGTAGATATAAGATTTTGTTCCAAAACATACTTTTGGCTCTCTTATGTAAAGTTTTAAGATAAGCTATTTAAGAAAGAAATTAATTTTAAAGTTGAAAATTGTTCTCCTACAAAACCTAAAAATCAGACTTAAGCACTTTTTCCTTATTGGCACAGATATATACTAAAATATGTATACAAATATTAAGGTGTTTTACTTTTGAAATATAAAGATTTTAAAAATCATCTATATTTGATATTTTCTATTAAAATTATCAGTTGATATTTTTAATATTTGAAAATGTATTATAATATTAGGCTATGCTTTAAACCAGGGCGAACTAATACAAGGTGAGTGCACGGGCGAATGCTTTAGATTGCCTTCACAAAACAATTAAGAAAGAACAGACTTGAGCACACTCGAAAAATTGGCAGACAAAATTGTAATCAAGATTTAATGAATAAACTACTAATTTCTTCTGATCCATTAATTTCATCTAATAAAAATACAATAAATACAAGCAGCTCTTTCAGCAATAATCAAAAATTAGTAATTACATAATAGTAGATGGATCTATTAACACTGATTCAGACTCAGAAACTTATTTTAGTGCTTAAGAAATTGTTTACAATTGTTATGTTATTTGAATTTGTTTGTAACTTTATTTATAATCTTTATGTACATTTGTTTTTTATCTTAAATAATAATTTAATTTTAAAATATTTAGTGTTGTCAATTTGGTAACCCTATTCATATAATGTTATTTAAATACCAATGGTTGTGAGTATATTCCAAACTTTAAAAAATAAAAATAGTAAAAAGTTTACAATTATGTTATATTCAAAAAAGGTATACGGCAACCCTAAACAGTAAAAGATTTTATAAAAAAAAAAAAACTATCACGCTGTATCATTTTGTATGTGAAATGATAGATTAAAATCGAAAAAAATAAAAATTAATGAAATGGGGGAATTTTGGGTATTTAATTGTCCCCGCTCCGGAAAAATAAGAGGATTTCTTAAAATGTTAATTCATTTTTCAAAATAGTAGGCCAAGAGAGATATGTGCCAAAAATTTCATTCCTTCGATTTTTTTCCAGTTTTACTATGGGGACCGTTCACTGTGCGCTGACCCGTACATGGAAGTTAAATTCACTTTTTGGTCGAATATAGATGGTGGTGATGAAGGTGAAGTTTCTTTGACAAAATAACGAGTCAGTTGAAAACATCTTCTTAGCCTCGAAAAACTTTAAGATCGGATTGAACATATCACTTTTAGCTTCAGATGAAATATCATTTTCAAAGGCACACAATATTGATTCTGGCGAGTACAAAAATCGGCTGTTTTCTAACAACACTATTTAGAGATTGTCACAAGATCGAATAGATTTCCTTTTTTAACCGACTTCAAAAAAGAAGGAGGTTATCTATTCGTCTGAATCTTGCTTTTTTATGTATGTAACCGCAGAACTCAGCCATTTCTGAACCGATTTAAAATTTTTTCTTTATTTGAAAGGTTATGCTTTCCGGTTGGTCCCACAGTTCATTATATTAAAAATTAAAGGGTGTTCCCATACAATATACATGTTTTTTACATGTATTAAGAACCGTAAAGGGCACCAAATTAAAATTTTAAAAATTGCGTGTCGCTATAGCGTGTCCCAACAGCAGAAATTAATAAAAAAAATAAATTTAAAATTCAAAGGGTGTCCTCATAGGTGCCGTAATTTGACCTATATGGGCCTATCTTTTGCACCGTTCTAGACAAAACCTTGAAAATTTGACAGAATGTCGATTACTATGACCGTTATAATAAAATGTATAAATATTCAAAATTTTAAAGGGTGCTCCAATAGTTCATTTAATTTGATATATATGGCGATACTTTTGAACAGTTGTACACAGACCGCTGAAATTTACAAAGAACCTATATTGCTAAGTCCGCTATAACAAAAAGTATAAAATTTGAATTTGGAAATAAAAGAGTGTCCCAATAGTTAATGTAATTAACTATATGTATGTAACTGTATGTATGTGGCCAAACTTTTAAACTGTTATAGACAGACAGCTGAAATTTACAAGAAACTTGTTTTGCAAAGTCCACTATAGCAAGTATACAATTTGAATTTAGAAACTAAAGGGTGTCCCCATAAATTATGTAATTTAGTCTATATGGCCCTATCTTTTGAACCGTTAAACACAAACACTTAAAAATTAGGCAGAATATCCAGTACTTTCTCTGGTATGATAACAAGTATAAATATTTGGAATGATAATGTAAAGGGTGTCCCAATAGTTCATGTAATTTGATATATATGGTTAAACTTTTTAACCGTTATAGACAGATAGTTGAAATTTAAAAAGAATCTTTGTGGCCAAGTCCTCTATAACAACAGGTCTTTAATTTAAAATTGTAAATTAAAGGGTGTCCGAATAGGTGATGTTATTTGATCCATGTGACCCTATCTTTGAAATCAGATAGAGGCTTGAATGGTGTCCCCATAAAAGACGGATGCTGGTGAAAATAGCTTAAATTTAGGTAGATGCTTGACATTCACATAGTCTTTACTTTTGTCCGCTAATTTTGGCGCATCTATTATTTGGTTTAAATCTAATTCTTACAGGTTACTTCTTACATTTTTAGTTTATAACTGGTGCCCTTCTATCTGCTGTGAAGTCGGTTTTTTTTTTTGCAAAAATTATTGTGTATTGAATTTGACATTGGTTTGGTTTATACGAATTTATTTTGTTCTTTTTAATAATACGGTTATGCTCGAGTGGAAAAAGAGATGCAATAATATTACTAACACCCATGATTTGGCCAGAACCTAAAAACCATCATAACGACGTTATTAGTTCTTTGTGAAAAAATGGAATTAACTCTAGAAATTGAAAGAAAGCACTAAAAGTTGGTAAAAAAAATGTTATACATAATTGTACTTTTAGTTAGCCGAGACAGCACCATACTTCCACCTCTTTATATTAAACTCGGCATATTGAAAAAGTTTGTGAAGGCACCACAAAAGTTGCCAATGTTTAAATTTTTTACATGCAAGTTTCAGGATTAAGAACAGAAAACTTGAAAGCTGGTATTTGTGATGGGCCACAGATCATGCAACTTGTGACAGATCCTAAATTTTATGAAATCAATGACTAAAGTCGAATCCCAAGACCGTCTCGAGCTTGTTCAGCGCATCGAACTTGCAGGAGCTAGGGTGAAACATGGGAATAAAAATCCACTTCCTGGACTCGCATTAATACCGATTTTCACAAAATTTGGGCGATTTTAGTGATAAGTAGAGTGGAAGGTTTCATCAGAATTTTGGGACAATGGAATAGTGTTAGCTGGGAAGGTGGTACTCAAATATGGTTGCAGCTGCTGGAGTTTAGACTATTTACATTTCTAAGAATTCAAATTAGGTTTTATTGTTCAAGTAGCTATCAGCCCTTAAATATTTCAAATTTATCTTGAGCAACTACTGTGAAGTAACAAACTGGTGTAGAGGTTTTGGTATAAGATGCTCATTCTCCAAAATACTACGCAAGGAGTTCATATTATCGCACGCAAAGAAAAGCCATGATTATGTTATGTTTTAGTTATTTATAACATTACTTTGGTCCCGATAAAAAAGTTTTGGTTAAAATGTTATCATCAAATGGTTACTACGTACAAAAAATTCGACATGATTGGTTTTAACTATTTGATTTTTACTCCACACCCAAAGTTTTTTCGTACCTAACCAAAAAAATTGTTATAAATAAATATTATTTGTTTTTTTATGTCATCAGAGTTTATGCGTTTGTGCTTAAAAAAAATAATAAAATGTATAAAGAATTGTTTCGGGAATTTATATACATATCGCACTTGATCAACAAGAGGGTATTAAATCAAAATTTTTTAATTTTCACGTTTTGCAAAAAATCAACCAACAACATCAATATCCATCTACTGTAAAAGTTTCAATGTATTCTGATTACTCTTTCATCTCGAAACCCGCATATGAGACCAATTTTCGTGATAGTGTCTTGAGTACCCTAATATCAACGAAAAGGTATTATTTTTATTTGGCAATAATTGCAAAAAATTTAATAGAAAAATAGTGTAAATATATTATTAAATGGAATTTGCTTACTATAATATGTTCGGATTTTTAAATTACACTGTCCAACAAAAAAATATTTTTGTAATGTTTCCTTCACTTCATGAGACAAATCTTACTAATTTTGGGTTGAAACAAACGAAAATGACAATGAAAAAATTGTATTAGCTCTAGTTTCTGTGATACACCATGGGTCAAAATATATAACGTTAACAAATTGTGGCAAATCAGTAAATTTTAAACCATAAGTTTATCACCATTATAAATTAATTTGGAATTGAAAATTAATGGTAGAATACTTGGCAGGTTGGATATTATTACCATCATGTGGATTTCATATTTCTTTTGGCCTGTCTTTTGTAGGTGAGTTCTGGAGCATCCCTACACACGCACCAACAGTAATCTGCAAGCATTGATTCATTCCAACGGCCCTTATATCTTTGTTCCATTACAGAAATATCCTGATGGAATCTCTCACCGTGTTCATCACTGACCGCACCACAGCTAGGAGGGAAAAAGTCTAGATGAGAGTGGAGGAAATGAATTTTGAGAGACATGTTGCATTCAAGTTTATGATATTTTTGTAGAAGTATCCTCACCAACCGAACATAGTCATCTTCTTTTTTGTTCCCCAAAAAACCTTTAACAACTCCCTTGAACGCATTCCAAGCTTCCTTTTCTTTCCCCTCCAAAATTCTGTCAAACGCAGGAATAAGAAAGCAACAGAAACCACATCTGAAGAACTGAAATCACGTATATAACCTCAAAATAGCTGTACAACTGTTGGTTTTGTCAGTTAACAGGCGTACCAACATCCAAAAACTAAATTTCTCGACAAAGTGGAAGCTGAGCATTAAAAAATGACATGTTACTGTATCTTGATAACAAGAGCTAATTGGTCATTTTCGAGGTGATTTTTGAACTCAGGGGGTGAAAATACATAATAACTGGGTATTTTTAAGCTCGAAACAAACTCAATGTTGTTCAGTGTTATCTTAAAATGAAATCACAAACAGTTTTTTATCTCTACTGAAAATTTGAATATTTTGAGTTACTACCCTCTTGTTGATCAAGTGAATGTTGAATTGAACACGTGCTAACTATGTTCTCTGGATTCGACAATTCGTGTCCTCTCGGTGTGAGACTAAAATTTATTTTTAATTTTTATACCACAAAAAGTAATAAAACCTCGATGTCATGGAAATCTAAAAGGATATCATTAACGGTGATTAAATGTTCGCAGATACTTACAATCGAAGTTGGTCGATGAAGTAATTTACGAGGTGACATTAAAATTAGATTAGAAAGATTACAATCGCTCAGCTGAAGAAGCTGATGAGGATACAGGCTCAACCGTTCAGACCGGCGGTGATGTTCAGAGATAAGAAAAACTTGACTATGTACTTGAAAGACTGCATAAAAAGATGTTGGCTGAATTGGAAAAGAGATCCCGCGAGCATATTGATGCTTTCAAGAACAACATGAACAAAGTAATGAGCCATTTTAAGGATTTACAATTCTTACTGGTAAATCCATGAACTGCGATGATTCGGGCCATGTGAGAATGCCGTGAAATCGTTGGCCAAATTGTTCCCGCTTTTTCTTATGTTCTTCAAACACGGTTTCCAGAAACGCCACAGTCAATTTAATTTCATTTTTTACACAAAACTTAATACAGTTTCTTTGATCCATTTTTTGAAATAGTAAAAAATCGAAGAGCACACCAAAAACAACTAACCTTTTTATCTGTCAAAACAAACGGACAATCCAAAATGGCTTATATTGTCAACATAAATAACAGACATGTTTACCAACATAAAAAAATGCGAAAATCGAACATATGTACGTACCTCACGAAAATTGAAAATAAGGGTTATTTGTTTATCATACCTCGTATATCATAAGTACAAAAATAGTAAATAATTTTATATTTTAAAATGTAAAAAACAGGCATATCCATTTCATACTTTTTAACCGACTTCAAAAAAAGAAGGAGGTTATCAATTCATCTGAATGTTGCTTTTTTTATGTTTGTGATTTCTGAATCGATTTTAAAAATTTTTTCTTTATTAGAAAGGAAATGCTTACAGATTGGTCCCATTTTAAAAGAAGTTAAGAATTTTTAAAATTAAAGGGTGTCCCCATACAACATACGTGTTTTTTACGTGTATTATGAACCGTAAAGGGCACCCTTTTAAAATTTTAAAAAACTGCTTATTACTATAGCTGCCAATAAAAGAAATTAATAAAAATATAAACTTAAAAATTAAAGGGTGTCCCCATATGTGACGTCAATTTAAATATATGAACCATTTGAACCATTGTAGACAATCACTTGAAAATTGGACAGAATGTCCAATATTTATAATCAGAAATTTAATATTTATAATTAGAAGTTAAAGGGTGTCCCAATAGTTGATGTAATTTGATACAAATTGCAAAACTTTTGAACCGTAACAGAGAGAAGGTTGAAATTTACAAAGAACCTGTATATCTAAGTCCTTTATAACATCAAGTATATAATTTAAATTTGGAAACTAAAGGGTGCCCCATAATTGATATAATTTTACCTATCTAGCCCTATCTTTTGAACCGTTATAGACCAACACTTGAAAATTAGACAGAATCTCCACTACTATGTCCCGTATAATAACATTTATAAGTATTTAAAATTTTAAAGGGTATCTCAATGGTTGATGTAAATTGATGTATATGGCCAAACTTTTGAACAAAGAATCTGTCCTTTAAAATAAGTGTTTAATTTAAAATTGTACATTAAAGGGTGTCCCCTAGGTGATATTGTTTAAGCTATATGGCCATATCTTTGGAACCGTTATTTTTTATTACTGTGTAAATAATAATAAGTGTAAAAAATAAAGTGTGTCCTCATATCTGACGTAATATGTCGTATATGGCTTTATCTGCTTAACCGTTACGGATAGACATTTGAATGTACTGAACGTATATTACTATGTCCGTTAGAGCAACAAGTATAAAAGTATTTGATTTGAGTACTATTTCTTACAGATTACTTCCTTTTAAATTTTTAGTTTAGAATTGATGCACATATATTTGTTTTGTTGTCGGTTTTTTTGCAAGAATTATTAAATCATACTTTAATCATTAATTTAACCATAATATTATAATGTTCAACAATAATATATATAATTTAACCATAATATATTGCTCTTAGATTTTGGTTACTCTCAACCATGTTTTTTTTTTTGCGTGCGGCGGATAAGTATAGTATGAGTCGACCTGGAATTTGTACTGACATTTCGTAAGGAGCTTTTATTATTTACTGCACCAGCAGCCAATACTGGGAGAGATCGGAGCAGCATTTAACCGTTTTCATGAATCATTAATTCTTCATGGTTTCCTATGATCAGGATATTTCCCGTGTCCACTAAATACGATTCCTGAGTAGTTAACCAAAGAGTGCCTCAGGTGACATTTTGACAGCACGAAATGCTGCTAGAGCGACATGTCGATAACTTAATAAAATAAAGGTATAATAATCATAAGTTTAAATAATTAATAATTAATATTATTTACAATCAATTTATATTAACTATTAATGTATTTCTTAACAATATTAATTGAAGAAATTCGCTTTTGTTTGTTTACCTTTTAAGTAATTTTGCTTTAAATTGTACTAGAAAACTTTAAAGCTTTCAATTGATCAAAATCAAAAAATTACGATCAATATCGGGATCCCAGGATTTGAAAATATGTACTCGCGGGTCGCGGCAACTCCACTACACACACATTGTACGCAATTGCGTATGTTTGTTAAATTGCGTATACGCTACCGTGCACATGCGAAGCAGAAAAACTATCAAAAGAAAGTGTGTTGAGACTAAACTAAATAAATAATAATAATAAAAAAAACATCAAAGTACTAACATTTTTGTTTGAAAAATATCCTTCTAATTGCATGTGTTGAACACACTATGCAATGTGTATAAATGCTTGTTGCTGCTGAGTTAAGTGTTTTTTATATAAAAAAAGCTTTTAATTTCTATTCACTTATGTACTTTTGATTTCTTTTTTTTTTTTTTGTTTTTTTTATAGATTTAGTTTTAATTATATTCTGTAGTCTAGTCGTGTGACTACTAATTAGTATTTAATTTAAATAAATTTTAAAATTTATGTTTTATGATAATAAATTTTCAGAAGGGTTATATTATCGAATATGGCAGCTGGAAACCTTTACTCGAAGTTTAAGCTAAAAATACCTTTTATTTTAAAAATATCCTTAACAAAATAAGAATCAAGTCAAAGAAATTACAAAGAAAGTATAAAAACTTAGACAAAACAATAATAACCAACCGTGAATTTATATTTTCTTTCTTTATTTCTACTCTGATCAGTTTATTCCAACTCTAGTTGCAGTTGTGAGAAACAATAGCATTTTAAACAGCTAAATCAAGCATTTAGTATAGTCGTAATAATCAATTTCTTACAATTAAACTAAGTGTTTCAGAGAAAATAATTTATTAGTTGAGATAATCGTACGATGTTAAATAAACTAAAATCATGAAAGTTTTAATACCCAAAATATAAATAACAAAAATCAGTTTTTTTTAAATATTTTAGCAACTTTGTATTTTCTTTAAAGAACCTTTGAGCTTTATGAAGCCTAGGGGTAGCACACTGGAAACGGATACAGAGAGTCAGATAAACACAGAAAAAGACAAACTAAAAGACCGGCACACAGACAGACAAAGAAAAAAGTATTTGCACCAATTAATAGTTTTAATTAGTTTTAGATTAAATCTTAATTATTTTTTTCACATTTTATATATTGTATCTTTAATATATTTGAACTAATAGTATTTACTCATATCTTAAGTCTAAAATAAAAAAAAAATATTCTTGTTAAGTCTAGCCAGTGCTAGACAAAAAAAAATTAATGTTTTACAGTTGCTGCTATTATTTGAGAGGCATCCCTCTGATGTTCGGACGACAGAAGCAATAACCCTCTTTCTTAGACGAATGTAACTACATTCATTTAGTATGTTGCGGGCCAGCGGATTTGGATGTGTTTCAAGCTTCTTCAAATACATTACTGCATATTTCGCTATATCTGCTTTTGATGGCACGTTTAGATCTTTGTGGATGTTCAAGTTTTTTTTATATACCAGGGAGCAATTGTGATCATCCGTAGAATGTTATTTTGGCACCTTTGGATTTTTTTAAATTGCTCGCTGATTGGATGCCATAACACCAAATTGGTTTTAGAATTGACTTGTACAATAAAAGTTTGTAATCTAAGGCGAGAGTAGAGTTTCTATAAATAAGCTAGTAGGACGGTTTTAGCTTCATTGGTGTTGTGGTGGCAGATGATGCAAGATAAAAGAAAAACAATATTTAAGTATTTACTTAGCACTTCTGCCGCTTGATACGAGCATCTAAATGCCCCTTTTTGAGAATTAAAATAAAAATACCAGTTTGGTTTTGTTTCTAGATTAATTCTCCCTTTTATTTTACAAAATTCATGGCTTATATACTAAATTAAATCTAAGTCAGCATTATTGATCAATACAAAATAATCAACAAAAAAATACATACCTATCAAAAGAAAAGCATATATGTATGTATGTCAACAAACTTTGTATTTATGCTGACGATCAGAAAAAGTTGTAATGCTTAATTCATGTGTCAACAAACTATATGTTTATGCTGACAAAGCAAAAATGCGTACAATGACTTAAATAAATTGAGTATAAAAATTGTATAAAAACAATGTGTCAATAAACTATGCTTAAAGAAATATGATCCTTTGATTATTAAATAAAGTGTGGGTAAAAAGTATACACACACTACAGTGTTAACTTCGATTCTATGTGGCGTTTGCAATTAAGGCCCCTGTCAATACGTATGCCGAGATATTTCACGTTTGAAAGTTGAGGTATTGTTTGCTTATTTATGTGAATAGAGGGGCACGATTCCCTACGCAGTGTGAAAGTTATGTGAGTACATTTTTGTTTATTCACCTTTATTCTATATTTCTTCAACCATTGCATATGTGGTCTTGTAAATATCGTGATGCTACTTCGGGACTGTCATGAATACTCAGGTGAGCTTAAAATTGTTCCTTCTTTCACATTAAATTTTCGATTGGTTTAATAACTACCTAACAGCTTATATAAGTTTACGGGCGAATTCGGTTTTAACCTGTATATTAGGCCAGCTGGCTATACCAGAGATAGAAACGTCGATAAAAAGTGCAGACTAGTATTTTCTTTCTTCAAAGATCTTCTTAACTACGTTGACTAACCTATGAGTTTATTCGATCGTACTATATATTTTTCTAAAGCCGAATTGATGGTTTGAAATACATTCTTTGTCGCCTAAAATGGGGTTCATCTTAGTTATTAACATCC
This sequence comes from Phasia obesa, assembly GCA_949628195.1. Lineage (NCBI taxonomy): Eukaryota > Metazoa > Arthropoda > Insecta > Diptera > Tachinidae > Phasia > Phasia obesa. Next base: position 25,044,217 of record OX451218.1, on the reverse strand, counting down.
ACTCAAACAGCTTTGATATATTTGATAAAAGGCTCATAGGCCTGTATGAATCTACGTTTTTATGGTCTTTTCCTGGTTTAGGAAGCATAGTTATACGAGGCAACTCAAATAACATCTTGATATTGGTTTCAATATTATTAAATTCCAATCTTAATTGTGCTTCGGCACTAGTCTCTACTGGTGGCAACTCAGCTACATCAGTACATCTATTTGCAGTGCAACAAATAAACTGAATTTTTCGCTGTCATTTCTTGCCCAGTCTTCACAACACGTTCGCAAGGGAGGCTTACGTACAACCGGTATTTCAAGGGTTCTACATGCACGTCATAATGAATAATCTGATTGTGCAGTTGCGTCGAGGTCTTCAAGTAATTTTTCAGAGATGCTACTCTTCGAGATTCTATTAGTTGTCTTAGCCGTTTCGTGCTATCTTTAAGTCTGGACATCTACAGAATAAATTTGATTGTATCTAGATAGTTGTCGGATTACTGTTGCACGTTGGTCAACTGATTTAAAGTTTTGATAAAAAGATTTGATTTTGATCCACGTCCTCTGGTGTTTTTAGCGGCATGTTTTCCGAACAAGGAGTACTACGATACTTTCTATATTTTAACCAATTTATGCTTGTAATAGTTCTTGGTGTCAGGTATTTTTTACCGATCAGTAGGCCAATAGGTGGGTTGTCCGCTCGACGCTCGACGCTTGTAAAATTGTCTAAAAAAAAACACGACCTTTTGGAGTAATTAGTCTTGATCCCTAAAACGTATGTTTAGCGTTGTAGTCGCCTGATGCTATGAAACAGGGACCTAGTGATTTGTAGAAGTCGCTATATTGACTCTCTGATATTTGAAGTCTAGCAGGTGAATAAATTGAAGAAATAACGAAGTTTTGATGATATTCTTCAATGTAATTAGATGTTTGTTAGTTAGTTAGATGTTTGTTGCTTCAAGGTAGTCCTCACGAAAATCATAGAGTAAATAATGTTTGATTCTGGCCTTTATAAGTTTAGCCGATCCACCACATACAAGTCCGCGAGGGTCCTTAGTATCATATAATATATAGCCATTAATTTTAAAGAAGCTATTTGTTGTTAAGTGGGTCTCTGAAATCAGCATGACATCATTTTGTTGATTATTAAGAAAGTATGTACTAGAGTTCATTTTTGTGTTGGCGTAAGCCGTTTGCGTTCCAGAAACATATTTTTGAACAGTTCATGGTTTGTCTAGTACCGCCTGCAACATTATAGATCGCATGCATACCATTTCTTGCATCATGCTGCTCATAGACCTCATAAAACTGTTTAACGAATTCCCTAATGTATTGATGCTTGCTTCGCGACGATTTTAGTTACCAGATGGTGTTTGTGCCTTAAGCTCTGGGTGCAAATTTGAAGTAGAATTAATTGCCAAATTAGTAAATTGTTTTCTTCTTTTTTTAAAGAAATATAAAGGGTGTTTTTTATAGAGGTTTAGAATTTTAAGTTGTCATTACTTTTCAAGATGGCGGCCGATTTAACAGCTGTCAAGTGATTTATTCTCAGTTTGGTTTGGCAATTCATCATCAATAGACTCACGCCTGAACAACGCTTACAAAAAGTGCCCTAAACGAGATTACCGTTGTTTCCGATTTTCATAAGCGAGTTTTGTTTAGCGATGAAGCGCACTTCTGGTTGAATGGCTACGACAACAAACAAAACTGCCGCATTTGGAGTGAAGGTACTCCTCAAGTGTATGTCGAAACACTGTTACATCCAGAAAAACTGACTGTTTGGTGCGCTTTATGGGCTGGTGGAATCATTGGTCCGTACTTTTTAAAAACGACGGTGGCCAGAACGTCACAGTTAATGGTGATCGGTATAGAGCCATTATTACTAACTTTTTCATTCCTGAATTGAATAATTATGATGTCCAGGGAATGTGGTTTCAAGAAGACGGCGCAACATGTCACACAGCTCGTGCCACAATAGATTTATTGAAAGACATGTTTGGTGACCGCCTAATTTCACGTTTTGGACCTGTGAATTGGCCTCCAAGATCTTGTGATTTAACACCGCTAGACTACTTTCTGTGGGGCTATGTAAAGTCATTGGTCTATGCGGATAAGCCACAAACGCTTGACCTTTTGGAAGACAACATTCGCCGTGTTATTGCCGATATACGGCCACAAATGTTGGAAAAACTCATCGAAAATTGGACGTCCAGATTGGACTACAGATTGGCGCCAGCCGTGGCGGTCATATGCCAGAAATCATATTTAAAATGTAGTGCCACAAGATTATCTTTCGGATAAATAAAATTCATGCCAATCGAATAATCCATCGTTGTTTTATTGCAACTTAAAGTTCTATACCTCTATAAAAAAACACCCTTTATGATTTAATCAAATACAAAATTAATTAGTCTATAATTTATAACTAATTAAAATCTTTAATTGGCGCAAAAAAATGTTTTCTGTGACATAACAACATAATTAAAAAACAAGTAAAAGTGCTATATTCGGCCGTGCCGAATCTTCTATACCCTTCAGCACGGTGGTTTTATTTATACATTCATGTACAGCATTGTCCATATTGTTGACTCTTAAAATAAATTAAAATATGTCGTATAAGAAAAATCTCATTATAATGCTTTTAAGAAATAGAAGACAGCGGCGACGCAGCTAAATGACAACAAATTCCATTGGCTACAATTGTCGCCGTGTTTTCTGCTACTTAATGATATTGAAGACGACAGCTACGTCGTAAACTGTGACATTCTTGCAGAAATACTTATTTTGCTTTTATAAAATAAATAAATTTTTCAAAGAATTAGTAGTATATTTGTGTACCTTCGGTGACACTTTTTTCATACAAACCAATGCTCCAAGGGCGTGGCATATTTTGCTCCCGCCCACTTTTTGTATTAACCAATCAGAAGAGAGCAATTGTCATTTATTTTCTATGTTAGTCAATCAAAGGAGAGAGAGATACAGATAGAGAGAGGAAGAGAGAGAGACAGATAGTGAGAGGAAGAGAGAGAGAGGAAGAGACAGGCTCTAGAGCTCCGCCCACTTTTATGAGAGATCATCAACAATTTTTGATAATTATGTTTCTTTATGTGTTTTTTGTAGTTTTGAGGGTTGATTTTGTATGTATGTATATGAGAAAATTCCAATTGGAATTTTTTGTGTGTTAAACACCTGCATTGGGAAATTGTGTATGATTTTAGGTAATGAGAATGATCGTTGACAATGGATATTTTTGTGGGTGTGTGTTTTAAGTTTTGAAGGTTGTTCAGGCTCTAGAGCTCCGCCCACTTTTATGAGAGATCATCAACAATTTTTGATAATTATGTTTCTTTATGTGTTTTTTGTAGTTTTGAGGGTTGATTTTGTATGTATGTATATGAGAAAATTCCAATTGGAATTTTTTGTGTGTTAAACACCTACATTGGGAAATTGTGTATGATTTTAGGTAATGAGAATGATCGTTGACAATGGATATTTTTGTGGGTGTGTGTTTTAAGTTTTGAAGGTTGTTTTTGGTTATAGTTAGAAGATTTTCTTTGTTTTTGGGGTTTTATACTACCTGGTTGTTTAAATTGATTAGTTTGGTGTGTGTGTTTTTAAGACGTGATTAATATTAATGTAGCTGATTGCTTTTAGTTTTAGGGGTGGATTTAGTTTTTGATATTTGTATATTGTTAAAACTAAAATGAAGTTTGTGTCTCTTTTTTTCTTTTTTAAAAGGTGATTGGTGATGAGTAGTGGGTAGGGAAAATAATTATCATATATTTTATATTAGTGTGTATTAAAATTTGATTTTTCTGTTGCTTTCTATTTTACTTTGCTTTCTGAATGGGATTTTCTAATTGGAAAATAACTGATGTTAAAAAATATATTTTAAATTGGTTTTTGAAATATATTTACAAGATTTTTAAATTGGAAAATAATTGGTATTCCAAATGGTTTCTATATTCTTTTTATAATCAAATATGTCTCTCTTGAGATTACTAAGTACTTTTGAGTTTACAGTGTTTGCTTAAGGTGTTTTACTACCAATTTTTTAGTCAAACTAAATGTGCATTTATAATCTTTCAAGGACAATTTTTATGAGTAACAATAATTTTTCCAATGCTCAAAACACACCTTAGAAAAATTTAAGATTTCTCTGTAGGCAATAAGATAGTTAAAAAAAAAAAAAAGTACAAATCCAAAAATGATGACCACCTACTTATTTCCTAAAAGAAAAAAAAAAACATGAAACTATTTAAAATAGAAAGAAAAAAGATACACATAATTCATATTTATATATTTTTGTATTTCATTTATTATCCATTCGTAAATATAACCTATGGATTTTTACATCAGTCTTAATTTTATCTTTCGCCAATTGTAATTTGATATGTAAATAAAAAATATTGTTTTACTGTAAGTTTATTAATTTATTTTTTACTATTAATAGGAAGTTTTTTTTTTTGTTTTTAATATATATTTTATTTATTTAACTTTAGTTATAAGAAATAGCATTAAGCACATGATATGTAAATATTCTATTTATAAGTTCATTATTTCTTATAATATACAAATAAAAACCTTTATATATATATATATATATATGTATATGCTTATAAATAAAAATATGTATATTTTACAAACAAATAAAGGACATGTGTTTTTATTTTAATGTAAATTTTCTTTTTTCAAGTAAAAGAGCATTCCTTAAAGCACAAACACCATAGCTGTGATAACTGCAATAATGATATTCTGGATAATTTAATGCCATCTGTTTGAAGCTTTTACACCCAGTATCTTCAATATTAAAAACTCTTTTTTGTAGCATTTTTTCTAACCACTTTCTTTTTTCTTCACCCTTAATATAGATTTTCGAATATTTTACATTATCTTTTAGAAATTTGCATACACTCCCGAAAGATACTGATCCATCATTCCAATTCAGATGATGGTAATTTCTTATTAACCAATTCGCTTCTTGCTGCTTTTTTGCTGATAAGTATTTAAAATCGAATGGTGATTTTATGATGAAATTGTTGTGTTCCTTAGAATTGAAAACAATTGCTATTTCCTTTGCAATGAATCTATTATAGTTATCCTTAAAACCTTGCAAGTCGACGAAAATTATATTATCTCTCATATTTTACAATTTACAAAACTTTACGAACTTGTCCTTTTAATGGTATATATTCTATTATGCGATCGTGAATGAGAATACAGTAAGCTGATGTATTAGCAGGAATGTTAGTAGCGGTTTCAAATTCAATTTTTATATCAATAGGTCCGCTACCGATAGATTCGTTTTGATAACTGACATCTATTACTATTATTGGTGCTTGGTTTTTGAACTCTTGTGATGTGAGAAGTGGTTGGGGTTCCTTAAAGTAGTAGTTTTGTTGAAATCTTAGATACATATCATATAAAACAGCATAACGTTCATTTTTAAATTTTATATTTAGATCATCGTAAGGATATGATTCTGAATTTAAATGCACTTTCAAATTAGTTAAATCACAATGTACAAATTTATTTTCATGTTGAAAAGCAATTAGAATGAAACGGGGGCGTTCTCTATTTGCAGCCATTTTAACATTCCAAATATGACTAGTTCCTACATTGAGTTGTGGATTAATATGACAATCCCAACTACGAAATGCCATGGGTATAGAAGCACCAGCATTAATTAATTTAATCATATTCAATTTACTTAGATCGGATAGTTGTACATGGGGAATTCTCCATGAAATATTTGAAATTCTCAATTTGGCTTTGTCAGTGGAAACACTTGAATACAAAAGATCTCCATCATTCTTGTTGCGCAAAAGAATTAACTCATGTTTACCATTTAATATGATTTTATTATAGTCTTCAGCAAATCCTAGAAGAATTTTAAGAGGCACATAGAAATTAAAATAACCATTTATAAGGTTAACATTATCAATTTTGTTCCATCCAGCATTGTGCATGCCAATGCTTTCTGTTGGTGATAAAGAAACTAAATTTTTTATTGTACTTGAAGTCCCCAAATGCCTTGTATGATCAATTTCAATACCATTAAGTTCATATCGAATTTCATCAAAGAGATATGCAACAAAATTATTTTTAACCTTAAAATTGGATGAAGAAGATTCAAATTTTTTATTGTTATCATCTACAATACAGCCTTCTACGTATATAAAACTTTCACTAGGTAGAATATATAAATCTTGATTTTGTATTGAAATGCGGATTTCATCATTATTATTATAAGATTGTAGGTATGGTGTATATGTGTGGTAATCCTTTTTAATTATACTTTCATCCGATAAGGGTTTATCAAGAACATCTAATATTGAAGACATTATTTTTTCAATATAAATTTCAGAGACCTAAGAAAATTTTTATTCGCTTGAGATAGATTGCTTCGTTGTAATGACCTCTTTAATTGAGATTTAGGTTGCAAGAATATTTTAGGTGCGTATGTTATTTTGTTTTTGTATATTATCATTATTTAGTCGCCCTTAAATGTATTCGAATTGTGATTTGCTCTTTTCGGAAATTAATTAAATCTCCGTGCTGATCAACTACACGTAAAGTTAGTGAGCTTATCTCTCGGCAGTTCACTGGTAAATAAATAAGATTTCTCGGATTCTCATCAATTTTATACCCTGGTGGTACGTTAATCCCAAACTCATGTAGTGTATGTGATGGACAAGTATTCATATAAGTATTTGCTACTATATTACACTCAATTCGCAAGAGATTGACTTTGAATATGTTAACTGGAAGATCTGAGTAGTGATCCTCATTAGCATGTAAAACTTTTTTATTGAATCCTAAAAGTTTTCCAATAGTATTGCTCTTATTAAAATATATATGCTCTTTCGAGCTTCTAATTCTAACTTGCATCGTGGTGTTTTTAGCTTCTATATCAATTTCATTTTCTGAACTATGACTTTTGTATTGTTCTTTAATGTAATCAGCTATATCATTTAACTCATAAGATCCAATTGGTATTTCAATTAGATGATCACCTATATGAAAATGATTGTTATATATGTCCACATTTGGAATACTGTTGTAGGAATGAAAGTCAGTTAAAGCACACTCATAATCCCCATTCAAACAAATTGGAGGAAAGTAATTAGCTGTTAGCTCCGATGACGTAGAGTTCAAACTTAACGTTATTGACATTATGACATTTAAAATGTAAATAAAGAAAACTTGGCACAATACTGGTTTATTTATTCGTTTTATTTTTTCTATTTTGGATATAAAAACTTACTAAATACATTTTTTTTTTTTTTTTATTTTTCTTAAAATTACAATATTTCATTTTTATTAATCCAAGAATTGTGTTGATTTGAAAATCCCAACCATTTTACATATGCTTTCTCTCCTCTAGTTTTAAGAACTTTTTCAACTAGAAATATATCGGAAAATTGAGTTTTGGTAAGTTCTTCATCATAGAATCCACCTTTAATAGGATTTCCTCGATAGTCTTCCAATAGGTATGTTGTTGGATATGTATTTTTAACTGTTTTAATTTTAAAAATTTCGGTTGTCCAATTTGGGGTATACCCCTTTTCAAAAATGTGTTTATATTTACTAATGCGTACATAATCTCCTACATTAAATTTAGATACTTTGTAAATTTTTATGTGGTTGTAGGCTGTATTTAATAATTTATATTCATTTGTAGAATTGACTTTAATTGGGGGCATTTTAATAGTGCTGTGTACTTTTCTATTATATGTATCGATTAAATCCTTGTAGATACCAAGCCAATAATATGAACCATTAAAACTAAATTCTTTCCACATCATTCCTTTTAATGTTCGATTAAATCGTTCTAATATTGACGCTTTCATTCTACTAAACGTTGAGTAGTGATTAATATTATATTCATTCATAAGATTTGCAAAATGTTTATTGAAAAATTCTTTGCCATCATCGGTCTGCAAGTTTTTCGGTATCCGACCCAATTTGAAGATTCCTCTCATAACTTGCGTCACCTCTAGTGCAGTTTTATTTTTAAGTGGTGCAGCCCAAGCATATTTTGAGAATGTATCAATTACAGTTAGCAGATATCCATAATTTTATTATATAAGGCATAGTTCCCCATTTCAACTAAATCTGCTTGCCAAAGATCATCTATACCCTTCATCACAACTCTTCGACGTCTAAAATTTTTTCTTGCTTGTTTATGTAGCTCATTTACTAAGTCTCTTTTTAAGCTTGTCATTATTTTCGAATTGGATTGTTTTCAGTTGATACATTTAAAGCAACTGATATAACCATATCCCTAGGAATTTATATTCTTCTCATTAGTATTTTATATAGATTCGTATTCGTAATTCTTCAAGGTATTATTTATTTCTTCACTTTCGTTCATTGATATGAATGTATGATTTTGTACTTCATAAATTTGTTTACTTAACTTTTCAATTTGTTTATCAAAAAGTAATTTTATATCATTAATTTTCTCATGAATTTCATCAATAACTCCTTTTAAATGTATAACTATTTCTTCTCCAGATTTTGTAATTTGAGATTGCAAAAACATTTTATTGATAGCGTCACTGTCTTCCAAAGCATTCGCCACATTTTTAATCCTCTTGCTTTGTACGTCAATGTTGTTAGTTGTATCCATAAAAAAACCCCAACACTTTAGATACATTTTTCATTGAAATATTATCGCTTGTATCATTGAGGTAGTGTCCGAATTTATCGATGGACATGATTCTATTAGACTATTTTTCAATTATATTTGCTTCATACAATTCTTCAATAATTGATACAATCTCGTTGTTATGATTAGTGTGGCCTGCACCTTGCGATGCGAGTAATAGTCCAAGTCGATCTACCAACTCATTTGGATCATCCCAATATATATAGTTTGGTTTATGAGAGTTTAGGTTCATCAAACCATTTCCCGTGTAATTACCCTTTCTTGAAATTGGTGATGGTATTGCCAAACTACTCTCGCTTTTTTCTTTAAACAATTTTCCAATAATATGTTTGTACTTATATGCTCTCGTTCCTTTAATTGGACCAGCAGATTTGTAGTCTCTCCTGTGAGCATTAGTGTTGATTAGTATATTTTTGTAGATTTCTAGTTCAGATTTGTCATAGTTTTCTGGTGTTTTGTGAAACATTAAGGAGAACAAACCTGGTGTTAGAGCCCATATTTGATTTCCAATTTCAATTTTATCTTTGCTTATTTTGATGTTGCTGTCACCGAATTTCCATTCATTATTAAGACCCTTATGAGGACCATAGAGAGTATCTAACTCATTTCTATTTTCCAAAATTGATAAGTCATTGTAAGACTCTTCATTATTTGAATTCTCTATAGTTTCAGACTGAGAGTAAAAATCATCATCATCACCATTATCATCATGAATAGCATCAAATGATATCCCTTTCTTAAATGATGTTTCTTCTATAACTTTCTTTGGGGTACTTGTCTCTAAATTGAATTGTGACTTGTTAAAGGGTAATCTTCTAATATTTTTATTTTCTGTTTGAAATTCATGGTTTTCTGTTTTCGGTATTTTTTTAAAGTTAGAGATATGAGTATTAATAATTGTTTTTAGGGGATCTGTTATAGGTTTAAATGTATCTTTAAGTTGTTCTTGTGTATCTACGTCATCAATTTTTATACTGCGTAACTTTTTCTTTAATACATTTCTTGTCCTTATCAATTCCTTTAAAACTTTTTCATCCATTTTCATTTAGCTCTTCTATGTAGTTTTATAAATAAGTTGATAAAACACAACAAAAAATAAACCGAATTTATAGAGCGAGATAGGTTATTTCACTAAAAAAGTTGTTATAGTATGTTTAAAACTAGGTTTAGCACTAAAATATATGTGCTGATTGAAGTACTTTATATTGTTATGAAATAGTCAAATAGCTTTCTGTAGCGCCCATTATTTATTTCATCATCTTTACTTATCATCAAAAATCCAAATTTATCCTTCCAACATTCTTGACAAATTTCATGAAACTTCTTAAAATCCATGTCACTCGAAACATGATCTCTATAAACATGTTTCATGTTTGTTTCATCTTGTTTAAACATTATAATAACATTAGCATTGTCTCTAATCAAATGCTTAGGAATTCTTGTATAAGTTTGACATAAATAAAAAGAATCAACATTTTTATGTCGACCCATGCAAAAAAATGCGCGTATGTTATTCTGCTTCTCACACGCAACATCATCAAAAATCATTATTGAGTTGCTTTTAGCTTCATTGGGAGATATTACAACTTCATTATCTGAAAACGTGTAATATCCCATCCCTCTAATTGGGTATATTAGCTTCCTCAAGTATTCATACTTTGGTTGGTATAGTGACTTTGAATATAAGTAGATGTTTTTAAATTTAAGACCATTAGGACTTTCTAACAAGCTTATCATAACATTAGTCTTTCCACAGTTTGAAGGACCAACTATAAGCGCGCGAATAGTATTAGGTAATAAGGAACTATGTCTTGTTTTGGGGTTGACACTCGAAGAAGTATCAATATTGCGAACAAAAATTTGTTTATGTTGTTTAACTAAACGCATTTTTATAACTGAATGTAATAAAAAAAATGTTTTATTTTAGTACTTATTATAGAATAAAATGGTTATACTATATAACCAGGAAGTTAATTATAACAAAACATTCATTGGAGAAGGTTTAGTAGATAATATAATAAACTCCTTGCCTGTTGAAATTCATCTTCCTGGCTATCAATATTGTGGACCTGGAACGAAACTAAAGAAACGTCTAGATCGAGGTGACAGAGGAATAAACCCTTTGGATGTTGCTTGTAAGGATCACGATATAGCTTATTCCAAAAGTAAGGATATAAAGAAAAGACATCAAGCGGATAAAATTCTTGAACATAAAGCTTGGGAAAGAGTTTGGTCAAAAGACAGTAGTCTTGCCGAGAAATCGTTTGCATATTTAGTTACTAACACGATGAAAGCTAAAACCAAATTTGGTTTGGGGATGAAAAAAAGGCGTGTGTAAAACCTTCAAAAAGAAATAATTCAAATGGAAGAAAGCTTTTCATTACATCAATAAAAAATGCAACAAAAATAATAAAAAAGGAAAAACCTGAAGATATTAATTCTGCTATTAAGATTGCTCGTAAAGCTATTAACAGATCGTTTAAGGGGAAAAAGTCTCAAGTTATTGTACCACGTATAATTAATGTCCCAAAAATTGGTGGGGTATTACCTATAATTCCAATTCTTACTGCCTTGAGTGCAATTGGAAGCCTAGCGAGTGGAGGTGCTGCTATAGCAAAAGCTGTAAATGCTGCAAGGAATGCCAAACATCAACTTGATGAGGCAACAAGACATAATAAAATTATGGAACCTGTAGCAATGGGGAAGGGTCTTTACCTAAAACCATATAAGAAGGGATATGGATTGGTTTACGATAAAAATCCAAAAAACTTTTAAAAATGCTACCTGATAGACCATTAACGGATGTCGACTTGAGAAAATTTTCAACCAATATTTCACACTTTAGAGGAGTATTTATGTTGGATACACTACCAAAACGACCGAGGAAAAGAGAATGTGGTATCATCAATTTAGATTTATCATCAGGACCTGGAACACACTGGGTGGCATATTACAAAAACAATCAGCAAAAAGAATATTTCGACAGCTTTGGAAATTTACATCCTCCATTAGAATTAGTTAAATATTTAGGAAAAAATATAAAATACAACTACAATCAATATCAGAAGTATAATACATTTAACTGTGGTCATTTATGTCTCAAATTTCTGTATGAAATAACGAAATGGAAATAAATTAAACGACAAAAAATTAAATCTTTGAAACGATGTGTATATTTTATTTTGCTTGGTTTATTATATAATTTTTATTTGATTAAATATTTTAAAAATTTATTCCCATACTGTGCATTAGGTATAAATTGCACAACCTCATCGAAGGTATTTAAAAATAAATTTTTCTCTCCCTCTCTGTACACGCAATATATTCCAGTACACAACGCGTTAACCTCCTCATCGGTGAGTGAATTGTATCGGTTTGGTAAAAACATGATGTTGTTGTCCAGCTCAATCTGCAGACAAGTACCATATTTGGTTGTCACCCGTTTTGCATTTATGATTGGGTATTTGGATGAAATTTTGAGATCCTTGATGTGTATCATCGTTTTATTATTAAGACCATTAAATTTTTTAATTAAATTTTTGGTGGAATCCATTTTTTTTTTAACTTAACAGCTTGACTTCTTTTTTTATTATAATACTCTAAAAATATTTCCACCTATTTATCTTTAAATAAAATTGATAAAAATCATAGGTATGAATATGAGGAAAAGAGATAGTCAAATTCAATATTGAAATAAAATCTAACCGTAATATTGGATCTTGTAGAAGTAAAAGAAAGAAAAGGTAAAGGTGGAGTAAATTATTACATCAATTCTTTAGAAATTAAAACACAAATGTTAAAGTGAGGGAGTGAAAGAGATAACAACATTCGTTGTAAAGAAATATGGTGTAATATAAAAAATCTATTGAAAATTTTCATGCACCCAACTTATGCATAAAAATCGTAAATATCTATTACTCACCAAAGTACCATCGAGCGAAACGAAGAAACGAAGAAAGAATCAATATGACCCCACTTTGTATAACAATTGAAAATTTCTTAAATAACTTTAAAGAAATTTTGTTATATGAACATAAAGAGGCCGTGGATTTTTTTATTTCAATGCTGGAAGAAAATAAGGAATATGGTGTGGGAGATGGAGAAGAGGATGTCAATCGAGGTCATTTCGCATGTTGCCCTTGGTACGCCGAAAGCTGTATGGAAGGTCCAGACACATGTAGGTGTACTTACTTTCACATTAGAAAAACTAATGTGTTAAATATAATAGATCTATATAATAAGATATTCAATGTTAAAGAAAATTAAATAAATATGCTAAATTTTATTTTATTCATTTTTTATTTTATAATATATTATTAATAATTTTTCATACGAAATTTTGTAATAAAATGTCTTATGTAAATATTTATAAAAAAAAAAAAAAAATACTAAAAAATAAAAATATATCGTATAAAAATGAAAATATTCACTATCTTGGTTTTTTTTTTTTTTTGGAGATTATAATAAAATAGGTAATAAAATATAATTGGTTATTTATGATGAATCTATATTAAACTCTTAATTTTTATGATGAATAGCACAACAGGAAAAAAAAACAACATTGTGAATGAATTCATTGGTTAATGTGTGTGTGTAAATGATACCCAAATTCTTGGTACCAGAGATATTTATTTATTTATTTTAAAAATATTATTCCTTTTAAAACCCACAAAAATCAAATGTCTTGTTTTTATTTCTACCTTCTTTTTTCTTTTGTGTGTTATTTCTTCCTATTTTCTAATACTTGTTCTTCCTTAGTTTTGTAACCTATGTGCATGTATGTGTATAGGAATTAAAAAAGGACCAAATTCTAAATTATAATACACACACAACACCTGCACACATTTCATTTCTTCAATCATTACGTGATTAGGATATGAAATGAAATAATTACGTATGGGATGATCATGCTCATTCATGTTTATATATTCAGTGTAAACTATTATCATAAAATAAAGATTTAATTCTTAGTAGTCTGATTAAATCATGATCGTTCATGCTTAAAAATTAAAATATTATTGATTATTATGAAATAAATATGCTACATACATAGCTAGCTAAGTTTAAACTGAACTATCAATATTACACCTGCTCTTCATTTTATTCTTTAACACTAATGTGATTTCAATTAGAAATAAAATAATAATTATTAGCGTTGTTATCATGTTTATTCATGTTTAAAAATATTACCGGTTATTATGAAATAAAACGAGCAACATACGAATTACCAATGTAACACCTGAACTTGAGATTATACTGGAGGAAATATACTAAATACTTTTATTTTAAGTTATACTGTTTTATTATGTTTTCTTAATATAAAGATATTTAAAGTATGAAACAAACGTCAGTTTATGTTTTAATTTCAATGAGTATGGAGAATAGATTAAAAAATTTGTTGCAGCATGGTGAAAGACGAAAGTCTCAGTTATATGATGTTGTGTTTGAATTTGAATACTTCCTTAATTTAAAATTAAAGATTTCATGTGGATTTTCTACAACATTAGGCTTTAAACCGATTGTATGGCTGCATTATAAGCAAAAGCAGTTTATTGGATTGGATAGAAAGGAGTGGTTACATTTAATGAGCTACAAGGAGTATATCCACAACATGCTGAATCATAGTGATTTTTTAAATTCAATAAATCTTATTGATAATGAAATTGATACGGACGTGCATTACAGTTTTCATCACAAAAGAGGTGTATGTTATTTAGTTGTTAAACAAGGAATTTATAAAATAAAAATTGATTCAGATACTTGGAAATCATTAACTCGAATTGGAATATTTTTAACATCAATATTATGTTGGAACAGTATTCTGCGTAAACAAATACTTCATTTCTACTACGAGTATTATATACCGACTTGCTCTGCTTTAAACAAAACGAATATTCAGTTGTGTGAAATAAATGGGATACAGGAAAAAGACATACAAATTGAATTGACACGGCTCTGTTATGAAATTGGACAAAAAATGAAAGATAAAATTAAGACTGATGTAAAAATCCATAGGTTATATTTACGAATGGATAATAAATGAAATACAAAAATATATAAATATCAATTATGTGTATCTTTTTTCTTTCTATTTTAAATAGTTTCATGTTTTTTTTTTCTTTTAGGAAATAAGTAGGTGGTCATAATTTTGGGATTTGTACTTTTTTTTTTTTTTTAACTATCTTATTGCCTACAGAGAAATCTTATATTTTTCTAAGGTGTGTTTTGAGCATTGGAAAAATTATTGTTACTCATAAAAATTGTCCTTGAAAGATTATAAATGCACATTTAGTTTGACTAAAAAATTGGTAGTAAAACACCTTAAGCAAACACTGTAAACTCAAAAGTACTTAGTAATCTCAAGAGAGACATATTTGATTATAAAAAGAATATAGAAACCATTTGGAATACCAATTATTTTCCAATTTAAAAATCTTGTAAATATATTTCAAAAACCAATTTAAAATATATTTTTTAACATCAGTTATTTTCCAATTAGAAAATCCCATTCAGAAAGCAAAGTAAAATAGAAAGCAACAGAAAAATCAAATTTTAATACACACTAATATAAAATATATGATAATTATTTTCCCTACCCACTACTCATCACCAATCACCTTTTAAAAAAGAAAAAAAGAGACACAAACTTCATTTTAGTTTTAACAATATACAAATATCAAAAACTAAATCCACCCCTAAAACTAAAAGCAATCAGCTACATTAATATTAATCACGTCTTAAAAACACACACACCAAACTAATCAACTTAAACAACCAGGTAGTATAAAACCCCAAAAACAAAGAAAATCTTCTAACTATAACCAAAAACAACCTTCAAAACTTAAAACACACACCCACAAAAATATCCATTGTCAACGATCATTCTCATTACCTAAAATCATACACAATTTCCCAATGTAGGTGTTTAACACACAAAAAATTCCAATTGGAATTTTCTCATATACATACATACAAAATCAACCCTCAAAACTACAAAAAACACATAAAGAAACATAATTATCAAAAATTGTTGATGATCTCTCATAAAAGTGGGCGGAGCTCTAGAGCCTGAACAACCTTCAAAACTTAAAACACACACCCACAAAAATATCCATTGTCAACGATCATTCTCATTACCTAAAATCATACACAATTTCCCAATGCAGGTGTTTAACACACAAAAAATTCCAATTGGAATTTTCTCATATACATACATACAAAATCAACCCTCAAAACTACAAAAAACACATAAAGAAACATAATTATCAAAAATTGTTGATGATCTCTCATAAAAGTGGGCGGAGCTCTAGAGCCTGTCTCTTCCTCTCTCTCTCTTCCTCTCACTATCTGTCTCTCTCTCTTCCTCTCTCTATCTGTATCTCTCTCTCCTTTGATTGACTAACATAGAAAATAAATGACAATTGCTCTCTTCTGATTGGTTAATACAAAAAGTGGGCGGGAGCAAAATATGCCACGCCCTTGGAGCATTGGTTTGTATGAAAAAAGTGTCACCGAAGGTACACAAATATACTACTAGAATTATAAATAAATTTGTAATTTGCAATTTTGTGATATTTTCTTTTGTTGAAAAAAATATAAATTAGCCTAAGTTGACTACAGCCACAATGGTGGTCGTGAAGCCATGTAGTTATACTGGCTTCAAAAAAATCTTTTACCTTTAAACGTGTTTGTAGTCGGTATCCTGAAGTTGTCTATGTGTTTAATGCATCTACGTTTGAAAACATAGATCTCATTTATTTACAAATCAAAGGCATTAAAAAAAATATGTTACTCTATATACATAGATATATATGTATATTCTTAATATTACAAATATGTTATGTTACAGTCATGATTTTTATTTTTGTGGAAATATTGAATTTTTTTTTTTAATTTTTCGAAATTTGTAAAAATATTTTTTGGAAAATTGTTAGTAATATTTTATTTGGAATTTTTTTGAAAATTTTTTTTTTCTGTCAAAATATCTCTATAAAAATGTTTTGTAAAGTTTTTTGTAAATATTTACATTTATATTTATATTTTTTTAAATTTAGAACCTTAATGCTATCTATATTGAGTAAGTAAGGCCAGACTAAAGCAAAAACAAACTCCTTAAAATAAATTTCCTCATATTGACCCCCCATTTGCATTTTAACTGCTCCTATTTAACAGTGGGTAGCTGGTGGGTCCATTGGCTACTTCTATGTATATTGCTTTCTATAAAGATCATTAATAAAAATCAAAGCACAAAAACCCTACTAACCTAAAAACAAACTAAAAGCGCCCCTCGGAGGAGGTTATTGATCTCCCGAGATCTATGTGCACTCCTTGCGATCTACCTGTTCGTTCTAATAGAGAATCATTAAAGCCTAAAAAATTAAAAAAAAAACGTGAAAAAAATATAGGTGGGCGTGGGTTTTCGCCCGCAGCCTCTAAAGGAATGATCCGATGTTGCTGAATTGCAATCCTTAAATTCTCGAAACTATGCCTGACAGATTGGTGTACTTAAATTTTTTATATCTCTTCTGGTGTCTTGGCAATTGACATTACTACCCGAACACGGACATACGGACAGCGCTTAATCATCTTCTCTATGTATAAGGATACAGAATATATATGCTTTATGGGGTCAGAAATCAATATTTTAGAAATTACACACTGAATGACATACTTATATATGACCTTTCCACCTGTAGTGACGGGTATAATTAAAGGCAGTCCATTAAAACGTAGAGAAATATAATTTTTGTACTTTTAAAGTTATATATTGAACATAGTATGGAACTTGAAACGAATAATTCGTCTAGAACAATTAATTTTTTTTAGAACCAGTAATAAATAAAATATATTGTAAGCAAGCAAATCGTCCAGAGAATTTGAATGAGAACCACTCAATATAATATAATATGTAACTCAAAAATTATGTTTAACACGTATCGCTCGCTTGTAATGCAGAAACACCGCATAAGTATTTTTTTGTGTTTATATGAAAAAGTTTTATGTATTTAAAATTATTACTTAAACACAGAAATTTAAAAGTTATAAAGGAGTACTTAAAAAAAACTTATTTCATTAACTTTGTATTTCAAAATGTATGTACTTGGGTGCTTAATGAGTATGCACTCAGAAATGAAAGTAAGGCTGCCATCATATTTAAGCACACATTATATTTTATGTGATATATTGGGTGTATGCTTTAATTCCCGTCGCTTCTATGAAGAATAAAGGTAAAATTTAATTTCTATCGAAAGCTACGATTTTTTCCATCTGTCTGGCAAGTTGTGTATTCCATACCATAATCAATTTTTATCTTTTGAGGCCCGAAACGAATCAAATAAATTTTTATTACGCTGCACATAGGGGTATTTTGCCAATCTAGCCGGACATTACTTTTTTTTAGCTTATATTGGCTCTAAAAATTTACTGAGTGCACCTAGGTCAATGAAACTTTGCAGAAAAATCTGCTATGGTCATTGGCTATCAAAGCTAGAAAATAGTACAAATCGGACCAAGGAGAAAAAAGTTCCCCTTGGAAGAACTAATCCTACCTCTGAAAAATGCAAGTTTTTTTTAATTTTCCCGGTATTTTGTTTAGCAATTACAACTTTTAAGGTCAAAGAATGTTCAAAAACGTAAAGTTGAACTTAAGTGATTCTTAAATGCCATTTTTAGCCCCGCCCCTTTTGTGGGCGGTTAAATAAAATATTATTTAAAAAAATAATGCAATTATTCAAAGAAATAGATTTTATACTTCTTAAAACCATAAAAATTTATTTTTATGGGCAGGGGGAGGTCTTCCTCCAATCCCACCCCCAAAACGTCCCAGTGAAAAAAAAAATTTGTTTGCCAATTTTCTAAAAATGATCATTTTAATCAAAAGCCTATTAATAATATGTAAGTTACACTGAACACTTGAAAACTTTCTAGCGAAATTCTGCCTGTAAAGCCGGAAATGCTTGTTTCGTGCCTCAGCCGCTTCTTCTGATAATAGCCCAATAGGCAACAATGCCTCATTCATAACAGTTGCACCATGTATTAAAATCTTGTGCATTGTAGGAGTCATAGGATGCCACTCATATAGAGAAACGTAAAGTTTTGCAGTATCTAAGCAATAATCGGCAAACTCGTGTAATTGGATTTTGTGACCACTTGATATTACTTCAATAATAACCTTGATTTGGTATATGAAATCAAATTCAATTCCAGTTATTTCTGCAGCTAATTTAGGATTGGAAAAAAATCTTCTGCTAGTGTTACCATCATTGGTGTTTCCAAATCCAGCTTTCGGTACATCCACTATTAGCCCTAGTTCACTTCTAAATTTTTCTTGTATATTTTTTTTCTCGCTTTAACAATGGCTTTCTCCGCATCAGACTTTATTTGCCATTTTTCACAGTCAGTTTATATGACATGTGTAATATGCTCTCAAATAGGCGAATTCTGGCGTGCAAAGTAGATAGTCCGAAAGAAAGGGCATCTACATCTATATCTCTTTTTATATTTAAATTGTTAAACTCTTTTGAAGTACCTCCACAAATATAGCACTTCATTGTGGACGTGTTTTGTGAAGCGGCATTACATACTTTTGCATCTATCATTGTAAATACCATTGTATGCTTTATGACATACAACTTTCCTTCCAGTGAAAAATTTGTGTTTTGTAATGTACTAATGGCCTCTTGTACATAGTCAATTTCTTCTTGGATTACATCCACAGCTTCTTTAACAAATCTGATGCGAATAGGTCGGGGCTTGGATTTTGTCATAATATATTTGTTCCTTTTGTACCATACATCAGTCGAAGTTGTACGAAACTGCTCTGAAATATATGTGAATCTAAGGCATAATTTTCCATCTTTTTCTTAAATTGAGCCTGATGTGATCCATCGCAGCCCCATTTGCTTATTAGTTCCAAGGAGGTACATCCTTTTATTCTTGAGTCACATACAACATCTTTTAAATATGTTATTAATCTACTTGCAGTATGGTTAAGCAAATCTTGAATATTTATTTGAGAACATGTTTCCGTTATGTTAAATGCTTCTTTTCGATGATAACACTTATTTTCGTAGCTGCACAGGTATCTATGTATATATGTAAGCTATGGGGGTGGGTAAAATTACTGTTTTACCTTTTTGCTAATTTTTTTACAAGTAATAACAGTGTTAGATGCAATGATTTAAATAAAAAACATCTACCTTCAGTTATTGAAAACCAAAATGTTTTAACAATATAAAAAGGTTTCTTACTCGTATTTACCTATGTAAGATAAGAAGCAACAGAAAAAGATGTAATTTTTAAAAAATCGCCAAAAAAAAAATGGCGCACCTATGCGCAAGCTGTTTTTTTACAGTATAAAAGTAGAGATCGCAAATTTTATAGTGATATATAACATGTTTAGGGCCGCGATGGAGATCACTCTTAAAAAGCTTTTCAGTTTTTTTTTTACAATAAATTTTACAAAAAAAAAAAACTTTTTTTTTAATTTTGAATGAAATTTTTTATCATTAAAATTTAAAAAAAAAATTATAAAAATTAACATAAGTAGCTACTAATAAACCATTTCACAGAAAAAAAATCAATACAAAATCTTTATTTGTTTAGCCACCAAAAAATATATTGCAAACCTCTCAAAATCGTTTAAAGTCAATAAAAACGTATACGATATACTCAACTTTCCTGAATTTAACAGTGTCTCAAAACGACAAATCTCAAGCAAAAGCCTTGAAAATTCACTATACGATGCAGAATGTTGTTGTCTGTCGAGTTGCATACTTAAATTTTTACATTTCTCAAAATAAATTTTTTGCCTAATGTCCGGCTAGATTGGCAAAATACCCCTCTGTGCGCTGTATCAAAGTGAGGCGTTTTCTTGTTTCGATATTCTACATCATACAAAACAATTGAGGATATTCTTATGCCAATCGGCGAGTGAGACAAAACTTTGCACCCTCTATTTTCCAAATAGGTTTTTGCTTGTCGCACAACATGAGGGCGTACACTTTAGTGATAGAATACGAGGGCAATTGAATAATTCCTTGTATTTATGTATAAGAGATTGTTGTTGATTTTGAGCAGAAACTCGTTTTATTCTCACCATACATTTCTAAGATTTCTCAAAGACCACAAAATCGTTGTACGCTTTAATTACGACCTCTTCATTTGATCAAAATCTCCAATCAGCCAACCGTTTCTTCAAATTTGGCAACAGAAAGTAATCGCCAGGAGCTTAATCTGGCTGCGGTAGCAGGTCGTAGCATCGTAACACACATGTTCACATGTGCACTGTCTTAGATGAGGCACTCCTTGTGCGAATAGCTTTTTCATATACATATATTTATGCAAAATATGCCCGACAGGTTGAGCCAATTTTTATTCAATTCTCCAACACCTTAATGCTGCTTCTTTGTTGCGAAACTCTCCAACAACGTTGTTGTAAAAACGGAATAAATGATAGAAAATAATGCATATACCTAACATATGTTTATACACTTTATATGGGAAAACGGTATACTCGTTTATAAATTTATTATTCCTTTTGTAATTTTTAATATATTAATTTGCCGCACTGTGGTTTGTGTTGTTATTAAAGTTGTTTTTCTGAATAGAAATTGGTCTACCAATATAAGACCAACTTTTCACATCTAGTTTGCTATTGATTTCACGGACAAAATCCGTGAAACAAACATTATTTTTGTCTAACATTGGCTGGACTTAAAAAGTTAATTTTTATTTTAGACTTAAGATATGAGTAATTATTGTTAGTTCAAAAATATTGAAGATACAATAAACAATTTATGAAAAAAAAAAAGTTTGCTATTGAACATTAGCTTAACCTGTTATGAATTTCATCCAGTTTGTATAAATATGTAGGTCTATCTGTTACAGTTACAAAGATAAGCCCATATACGTCAAAATCTTATTTAGGTTTTATACCTTTCACCACAGATGGAAAGGGTATATATAAGTTTGTCGTTCCGTGTGTAATTTTTACAATACTCATTTCCGACCCCAAAAAGTATATATATTCTGGATCCTTATACACTGAGAATTTGATTAAGCGACGTCTGTCTGTCCCTCTGTCCGTGTTCGGGTAGTAATGTCATTTGCGAAGGCACCAGAAGAGATACAAAAGTTTAAGCAAACCAATCTGTCAGTCATGGTTTCGAAAATTTTCGGATTGCAATTCAGCAACATCGGATCATTCATTTGGAGGCTGCGGGCCAAAACCCACGCCCACCTATATTTTTCACGTTTTTTTTTCATTTTTTTCGGCTTTAATGATTCTCTTTTGCTTTTTTTTTTTTGTCAAATAAACATCAGACCGCGACAGGTAGATCGCAGAGAGTGCATACAGATCTCAGGGGATCAATAACCCCCTGCGAAGGCCGATTTTTGTTTGTTTTTCGGTTGGGAGGGTTTTTCTGTTTCTATTTGCATTAAAGAACTTTACAGAAAGCAATAAACATAGAGGTAGCCAATAAACCCACAGGGTACCCACTGGTAAATAGGAGCAGTTAAAGGACACATAGGGGGTTAACGTGAGGAAAATTTTTTTGCTTTAGTCTGACCATTCTAACTCAATATAGATGGCAGGAAGGTCCTCAAATTAAAAAAAAATTCAATATAATTAAAAAAAAAATTAATTTAAAAAAAAAATTATTTTTTTTTTAATATTTACAAAACATTTTCAAAAATATATTTTAACAGAAAATTATTGTAAAAAAAAATTTTTTTAATTTTTTTGGAAAAAAAATTTTACAAAAAATTTAAAACGAAATATTTTTACAAAAGATTTTTACAAACAATTTTCGAAAAATTAAAAAAAAAATCGATATTTCTTTGAAAATGAAAATCATGAAAAACATAACATAAAACATAACAACTTAGACCAATTTCTGTGTTATTCAACAAAAGAAAATGTCATAAAATTGTAAATTACAAATCCATATACCAACAAAAAGTTTTGGGAGAAATATTTATAATTTTTTAAAAAAGTTATTTAATTTTATAAAAGCAAAATAAGTGTTTCTACAAAAATATCAGTTCATGGTGTAGCTGTCGTCTTCAATATTATTAAATAGCTGACTACACGGCGACAATTGTAGCCACCGGCTTTTGTTTTCATTTAGCTGCGTAGCCGCTGTCTTCTACATATTTCTTTAAAGCATGAATAATGATTTTTTTCTCTTACGATTTATTTTAATTTATGTAAAGAGTCATCAATATGGATAATGCTTTACATGTCTCTATAAATAAAATCACCGTAGTGAAGGGTATAGAAGATTAGGCACGGCCGAACATAGATCTCTTACTTGTTAATATTGTGTTTTACTACATTTTATTGTAGCGGACGTGTAAATTCATGCTTTATCTAAATGTCTGCTTAAAAGCTAAAGCCTTACGTACAAAAAAATCGCTTATGGGGGCACCTTTTAATTTTTCACATTAAAGTGTATATAAAACAGCTTAACCGATTCTTAAACAAACCAAACCCAAACCACAACGGGGTTTAAAGAAAGCAAAACTGGTTTTCGTCAAAACAAAAACTTATCTTAAAATGGCCGGTTTTATAAACACTCTAATAGTCTTTCAACTAAAAATAATAAAATTTGGGTGAGATAGACAATTCTGACAAATTTATAATATTCTCTTCTTACTAAATTAATTATTTAGGCTTAAGTTCTTAATTATAAAGAGATAAAGAAAAATTATAAAGAGAATAAAAATAATGAAAAATGTTTGCTTGGTAGTATAATATAAAAAAGAAATAGAGTTTACAAGTGTAAAACAATTTCAAAAAGCTCTATCTTCTATGAAATATAATGTAAAACTAAAATTTCTCAGATTCTATTGCTTTGATAAGTTTGTTTAAATAGAAAATTAATAACAATTGAAACTACCGGGTAGATCGATACGAAGAGTACTGATGACGGACGTAGTTGTCTAGAAAATGCATTCTGCTTTGCTGGTATCTAATTTTTCTTTATCTCTTTATAATTAAGAACTTAAGCCTAAATAATTAATTTATTAATTCAAAATAGTTCAAATAAAAATTCATTTAAATTCTCTTCTTACTTTACCATACCTAGTAAAGGTAAGGTAAAGTACCTAATACCTAGTATAGTAAAGTGATCTCGAAAAAAAGGAAAATGTATTTCTGCAACGTTATATTCTCTCTAAGTTTAAAGAGTATTACTTCTAAAGAAAAAAAGGGAACATTTTATTTTTAAGACACTACCAGAATGTAATGCATTTTCTGGGTCGCTACATCCGTCTTCAGCATTCTTCGTATCTATCCACTTTGGGTAGTGTTAACATCATCTATTTAACCAACCAAACTCAGTTAAAGGAATACGAGAAAAACTGTATTTCATCCTCCACCGTCAGTTAATGAGAACAAAGTCTATCGCAAACCAAAGCTTTCTTAACAATAACTCACCTATTTTGTATATAATAATCTTTCAACTTAGACAGAAATAACGACTGTCAAAAATAATTTGTAAAAATAAAAATTTTCTAATTTAGAAAGAGTATATGCGATTCGATACTGCCTAACATTGTATGTACTCCTATCGCATAAAGTTTGTATATTTAAGAAATGCATTTTCCATTTGTCATACTTGAATAGATTGAGCTTTCCACAGTTCATATGTAGATTTTATAATTTTAAAAGTAATAGTGTCCTGTTGAGTGTCTACTTACTTGTTTCTCCATATTCTAAACCGTTGGAGATGTAGGATTGTTTTAACAAGGGTCCTTCTGTCGGAGTATTATTTTCCTTTGCCTCTGCATTGACCAGATGTAGCAACTTTATACTGGAATAACATGTATGCATGAGTATCTAAATGTAAGTAATATGAACTTTTGTCCATTCGGACACTTCTATTCCTATACTTTTATCATTACTGATGTGTATGGCTGTGTCAATTTAGCTAATATTTGTTTGCATGATGTTGCAGACATACAAATGAGTATTTAAAATTCTTTATTTAGAAAACTTTGTCTATTTAATTTGTGCTAGAAAATTTTAAATATTATAGATCATTTTCCTTGCTGCTTCATATTAAGGCTTTCAAACTCAACAATAATTTCAAGTGCTTTTAGGGATTGTGTAGGAAAATAATCGTTATATTTTAAGCAATCAACTCTTATGATTCTGCACAGAATATTTACATTAAAAATGATATATAAGGTTTTTATTTTAAGAATATTGAAGACATTTAGGCCGACTACAGTTTTAATCGGTAGGATAGGATTTTAGTTTGTTTCACTACAATTCACAGTGGAACAGAATCAAAATATTTTGGAAGTAACTCAGCCATTTCTAAATGGCTACGCCGATTGATCCAAAATTTGGCATGAGCATAGCAGAAGAGTGTCTCAGCTTAAGTTTTGACGATATGCACCATCCACTTGCCAGGGGTGGCGTTATATGGTCTTAAATTTGGGTACCTCGGCCCTGCAAATCCTTTTAGAGCTTGGCATTTCTTCAATTTTTGTTTGATTTTTAAATTATACATGGTCTTAAAGGTCTATTTAATACTTATAAAATGGTGGCTTAATCTACTTAAGATGAGCTCGAAGAGAGTTGCTGTCATATAAAGCTGACCCAATAGAATAAGGAAGGATAAACGAAATGGCTAAATGTACTAGTGCGAGCCTGAAGAATAGCGTCCCTGAAAAATTATCCCCAAGACTTCGACCAATCTCCATAGTCAGATTGCTCCATATTTCTTGAATGTTGCCCAGGAGATTTGATGTCCTTTTTCGCGATAGGCTCCGTTTGAGATAACCTGGGACCTGTTGGTATGATGAAACAAGCCTGTTTTGGTTTACCAGTTTTTGTTTAAACAGAAATATGTTGGCACGGTAGTCGGAATTCTTGGCACAAACTTTCAACCTTCCATACCCAAGTTTCCCAGATTAACACTGTGTTGGGTTTTAACCCACGAGGATCACTTTATTAATGAGACCGTTTAGCTAACATAATAGCTCCAAGTAAATTTGTATGACCTGAGCCCTTTTTTGGTATATACATTGAATATGCTGAGGTAACTGATTCCTGGGTCAAAGCAAAGTTTTTTCGTCGTTGTTTTTTCGTCTCAAAGGCCTCAGATATCCAAAGCGATTTATTACATTATCTCGTTGTACGTCTTAAAGGCTATTGTCAATAAGAGTGACCTAAACCTACTAACGGGATAGCTTATCGGACATTGTGGTCTTTATTACCATCAATGATGAGACTTCGACACAAGTAGTTTGTGCAGGTGTTGCATTGGGGTCTTGTAGAACAAAATTCCTAGAAGGCAGTCTACTGTAACTAGGGATTGTGAACGATCTCTCACCATATAATCCCCCGCTCGATAAACTTATTTCAAACATACAAGTATTTATGCTTTCTATCCTTAAGTGCGTACGAAAAACAGTGTTGTTAACTAAGAACCAAGGAAATAAGTTATTTATTTATTTGGCCTTTAATAAATGACGATTTAAATATTGAATTTTTATTAAAAAAATACACAATTATTTAAGTCCAGCCAGTGCTAGACAAAAACTGTATGATTCGCTTGCTATTATTATCTCTTGATCACCTCTCTGATGTTCGGCCAAGAAAAGCAATATTCCTCCTTCTTAGTAGAACGTAGCCACGATCTTTCAGAATGTTATGGGCCAGTGGATTTGGATGAGGATTTGGATACTTTGCTGTGTTTCGCTATTACTGCCTTAGATAAATATTGAATGGTGGTACAAAACTCTTCGTATGTGCTACTTGCTCTTGGGTTATTTTTAATTTCTCAACAACATGCAACTCTAAATGGAATAGTATTTTATTATTGGGTAATTGCACGTCAAATCAACAAGACACTCAAAATTACTACTTCAGATTTTATTGAAACTTTTGTTATTTATATTCCTTGACTCTCTGAATCCAAATATAATTTTAAAAAATATGTAAATTTAAAAAAAATTTAAAGATACTAACTCAAAGATTTTTATAAAACATTTTTTTAAATAATGGGTGATTTTTTTGAGGTTAGGATTTTCATGCATTAGTATTTGACAGATCACGTGAGATTTCAGACATGGTGCCAAAGAGAAAGATGCTCAGTATGCTTTGACATTTCATCATGAATAGACTTACTAACGAGCAACGCTTGCAAATCATTGAATTTTATTACCAAAATCAGTGTTCGGTTCGAAATGTTCAAATGTGACAAATTTTGTTCAGCGATGAGGCTCATTTCTGGTTGAATGGCTACGTAAATAAGCAAAATTGCCGCATTTGGAGTGAAGAGCAACCAGAAGCCGTTCAAGAACTGCCCATGCATCCCGAAAAATGCACTGTTTGGTGAATCATTGGACCGTATTTTTTCAAAGATGCTGTTGGACGCAACGTTACGGTGAATGGCGATCGCTATCGTTCGATGCTAACAAACTTTTTGTTGCCAAAAATGGAACAACTGAACTTGGTTGACATGTGGTTTCAACAAGATGGCGCTACATGCCACACAGCTCGCGATTCTATGGCCATTTTGAGGGAAAACTTCGGAGAACAATTCATCTCAAGAAATGGACCGGTAAGTTGGCCACCAAGATCATGCGATTTGACGCCTTTAGACTATTTTTTGTGGGGCTACGTCAAGTCTTAAGTCTACAGAAATAAGCCAGCAACTATTCCAGCTTTGGAAGACAACATTTCCGAAGAAATTCGGGCTATTCCGGCCGAAATGCTCGAAAAAGTTGCCCAAAATTGGACTTTCCGAATGGACCACCTAAGACGCAGCCGCGGTCAACATTTAAATGAAATTATCTTCAAAAAGTAAATGTCATGGACCAATCTAACGTTTCAAATAAAGAACCGATGAGATTTTGCAAATTTTATGCGTTTTTAAAAAAAAAAAAGTTCTCAAGCTCTTAAAAAATCACTCGTTATAAGAAAACAAATTTATTAAAAATTTGTTTTTTTCATGATTGATATCAAGTTAAATCGTATGAAATCCCCTTTAAAATGAGCTATTACTCAACTTCCTAGGGCTTATAGAACTGGAATAAGAATATATTTAATTCTCGAGCTCGAAAATACGAAAAAGCGATATTTTCTGATTTTGATAACTGTATAGGTAAAAAACCGTAAGAGATAGAATTTTTTTAAAATTATATTTGACTTCAGAAAGTCAAAGAATATAAACAACAGAAGTTTCACTAAAATCGGAAGTGATAAATTTGAAAACAATTTTTTTTGGTTGATTTGACATGATAGGGTTCCCTATTGTTGCTATATTTTTCGAAAATAGAGTCATATTAAGCGAAAGAATTATTTTATTGCTTTCGAATAAATTTTACGTTCTAAGTTATTATTTATTTTCTTAAGTTAAATAGGAAAATAGTTATTTATTTTCATAAGTTAAATATTAAAATAATTAAATTCGAGATTTAAATCAAATCTACTTATTAGCAATCACTAATGAATAAAAGTTTCATTAAATATTACTCAACTTGAGGAAAAGCATCACGAAATTAATTATACCGAAGAGAAATGAAAGTTAAGCATTAAAAGTTTTTTCTATATACATACTTTGTTCTTATAATAAATGCCAGTAAGTATAAAAAATAATATGTGGGAATATCAAATAGGTTTCAACTCACACAATCTACATTTGACTAAACAATACGAGTAAATCGCAGGCAAAATGATTGTCAACCTGTTAAGTTTCATGCCTGACAACACACTGCTGCGGTTCAGATTGCCATCTATTATTGTACAAGTGTGCAGATACATATACGTCTGTATGTAGGTGTGCATTTGTATTTGATTTGTTTTTATGATGGAGGTTTTAATGTTAATATTATTCGACATTTTATCAAATGATAAAGCTGATTGGGTGCAAGTGTTTGGTTTAAGGGGAGAAATTCTTGTATAATATATTTAACCCCTTCTATATGATATTCGGCTTGTGCGTTATCATTTTATTTTTATTCAAAAAAGTGCTGTCATTTTTCAATAAACACAAATGTGTTAAAGAACCACAAAATGTGCCAAACGTTAAAATAAAACGATGAGGTAGGCATTTAAATTGTAATGTTGTTTTCAGCATTATTTGCAAATATTAAATGTCTAAAAAATGTTAATAAAATAACTGGCATATATGTACATGTGTTACATATACATACATAATATATGCATTCGTATATTGAATATCGTTTATTTTATTTTTTTTTTTTGGATTTTTCAGCTTTAAGGTAGGTTAGGTGCATAAAGAAGTTTGAGTAGGCTAGGTAATCTATACAGCACTACTCCAATGTGAATTCTGTAATTTTTTTACAGAACTCTATTATTTATAATATTCTCGCTACACCATCTACCCATATTCTCGCTACACCATCTACCCATAAGCAAAACGACTGCCATAAATAAATAGTCTTATACGAGTAGTATCTTCAAGTCGAAGCTATGCGATGTCTTCTAACCTATTTCGATACATTGTAGAATCACTACTCATATCGTACAATCACATCTCGGGCAATGATAAATAATGTATCCTTATCCTTATCTTCTCCACAACGACATTCGCTCTTACCGATCCTTGTTAGGATCACATGGCCTTTGAAACTCTACAATTCTCTTTCTCTGCCTCTTTGAGACTCATTAGTTCTACCTAGAATAAACCAAGTAAGAGACCTGTAATGTTTTCAGATAATTAGTTTCACTGAAAATTCTCGCATCAAAACTGGTGTGATACCTTTCGGTGAAGACTGCCAAAATCGTACTTTGTAATATTATCAGCTATTTTATTCCATTCGATCTTGCATTAATCCAGAAACTAAAATTTACCGCAAATTAAACTTGTCAATTTTATTTCATCAAGAACCAGCTTTATTTCATACTGTTATCCTTTACGGGTTTAAGGGTGTGGTGGCCTGATACTAACCCTGTTGTTCTTCTAAACTTATGTGAGGTTTTATTGAAATCAAACTAACCTTCAAAAAACTGAGAATTTATGTCAATTTTTATTAATCAACCCCCCACTTAGCGCTACTCTTTAAATATAGTTTATTAACTCGTATGACATATTTCAATTTTTTAAAGATTAGCGACCTGCTTAGAGGAGATAAACATGGCTTGAAATAAAGTCTAAAAACTGTGGAAATTTTTAAGTTGAACTAAATTTTAAACTTCCAACAAAAAAATAGGGCGCACCAATTATAGGTTTTATTAAATTTCTAAAATAAATTTAATTAAACTTTTAATTGATTCAGGTATAGATTTACATTAATAGAACGACAAAAATTCCAGTGATATAAGTAATTGAATGCATTATGTATTTTATTCATCAAACTAATTAAAACTTTTAATTGGTACAAGATTGTCTTTTTTTATATATAAATATTTAAAATAATTAATTTTTTTTTTTTTTTGTCGTTTGACAATTTCTTATACACATCTATAACACATATTTTAATGCATTACATTTTGCTGGCAAACATTATTATTGTTGTATCTACAAATAATTGGCCATTAACCTACAACAGGTTAATGGCCTGTTACATACAACTAACTGTAATTATTGTTATTTTTATTGGCAAAGAGTTTAAAATATAAATTGTTATTATTGTCATTATTTTTACCAATACAAATATACTTGCTGTGCTAACAATGCACAGTAGGGTAAAATAAAAATATTTTGGAAATAACTCAGCCATTTGACACGAGCATAGCAGAGGAGTATCTGAGCTGGGTACCATACATAAAAATGCAATAATTTGAAAGTCGTCTAGTTTCTAACTCAAAATAAATATAATCTTAAAAATGTGATGGAAAAACTGCTTATAACTCGACCATTTTAAATCATAATTTGCAGATTAAAGCACCATTTTGTAAGTATTACCTAGACCTTTAAGATCAAAATCAGACAAAAATTCAAGAAATGGCAAGCTGTAAAATAATTTGCAGGTGCGAGGTACCCAACTTTGAGAACACATAGCGCCACCACTGGAAAGTGATATGGTACACATCTTCAAAACTTAAGCTCAGATATTGTTCTGCCATGCTCATGTCAAATTTTGGATCAATCGACTTAGCCCTTTACAAATAGCTAAGCTATTTCCAAAATATTATTATTATGCCCCACTGTGCAATGATGGATATTAATTTAAGTCTAATAAATTAAATGTTCGTGTCTATATCTATTAACAACATTTTGGCACTTAAACTACCATGGGCAAAGGGGAATTTAGAATCAAATCAATATGTTTTTCTTTTACAATGTCTAAAACAAGAAAGTACACTTAAAATGTACAAAACTGCATTTGGCGGAAGTCTTACAAAACCACTATTTTTTAATTGTTGTTTGTTTGTAATGGGTGATTTTTTTGAGGTTAGGATTTTCATGCATTAGTATTTGACAGATCACGTGAGATTTCAGACATGGTGCCAAAGAGAAAGATGCTCAGTATGCTTTGACATTTCATCATGAATAGACTTACTAACGAGCAACGCTTGCAAATCATTGAATTTTATTACCAAAATCAGTGTTCGGTTCGAAATGTGTTTTATCGACAAATTTTGTTCAGCGATGAGGCTCATTTCTGGTTGAATGGCTACGTAAATAAGCAAAATTGCCGCATTTGGAGTGAAGAGCAACCAGAAGCCGTTCAAGAACTGCCCATGCATCCCGAAAAATGCACTGTTTGGTGTGGTTTGTACGCTGGTGGAATCATTGGACCGTATTTTTTCAAAGATGCTGTTGGACGCAACGTTACGGTGAATGGCGATCGCTATCGTTCGATGCTAACAAACTTTTTGTTGCCAAAAATGGAACAACTGAACTTGGTTGACATGTGGTTTCAACAAGATGGCGCTACATGCCACACAGCTCGCGATTCTATGGCCATTTTGAGGGAAAACTTCGGAGAACAATTCATCTCAAGAAATGGACCGGTAAGTTGGCCACCAAGATCATGCGATTTGACGCCTTTAGACTATTTTTTTTTTTTTTATTTTTCAGCTTTAAGGTAGGTTAGCTGCATAAGGATGTTTGAGTAGGCTAGGTAATCTATACAGCACTACTCCAATGTGAATTCTGTAATTTTGTTTACAGAACTCTATTATTTATAATATTCTCGCTACACCATCTACCCATATTCTCGCTACACCATCTACCCATAAGCAAAACGACTGCCATAAATAAATAGTCTTATGCGAGTAGTATCTTCAAGTCGAAGCCTTGAGATGTCTTCTAACCTATTGCGATACATTGTAGAATCACTACTCATATCGTACAATCACATCTCGCGCAATGACAAATAATGTGCTTATCCTTATCTTCTCGACAACGACATTCGCTCTTACCGATCCTTGTTTGGATCACATGGCCTTTGAAACTCTACAATCCTCTTTCTCTGCCTCTTTGAGACTCATTAGTTCTACCTAGAATAAACCAAGTAAGAGACCTGTAATGTTTACAGATCATTAGTTTCACTGAAAATTCTCTCAGCTTAAATATTATCGCAAAACCGGTGTGATACCTTCCGGTGAAGACTATCATTCGCTGTTTGTTTGGTACGGTTGACGAGCACTGCCAAAATCTTACTTTGTAATATTATCACCAATTTTATTCCATTCGATCTTGCATTAATCCAGAAACTAAAATTTACCGCAAATTAAACTTGTCAATTTTATTTCACCAAGAACCAGCTTTATTTCATACTGTTACCCTTTACGGGTTTAAGGGTGTGGTGGCCTGATACTAACCCTGTTGTTCTTCTAAACTTATGTGAGGTTTTATTGAAATCAAACTAACCTTCAAAAAACTGAGAATTTATGTCAATTTTTATTAATCAACCCCCCAATTAGCGCTACTCTTTAAATATAGTTTATTAACTCGTCTGACTCCTGCTTAGAGGAGATAAACATGGCTTGAAATAAAGTCTAAAAACTGTGGAAATTTTCAAGTTGAACTAAATTTTAAACTTCCAACAAAAAAATAGGGTGCACCAATTATAGGTTTTATTAATCTTCTAAAATAAATTTAATTAATCTTTTATATGGTTCAGGTATAGACTTACATTAATAGAACGACAAAAATTCCAGTGATATAAGTAATTGAATGCATTATGTATTTTATTCATCAAACTAATTAAAACTTTTAATTGGTAAAAGATTGTCTTTTTTTATATATAAATATTTAAAATAATTAAATTTTTTTTGTCGTTTGACAATTTCTTATACACGTCTATAAATTATATTTTAATGCAT
The DNA here is from genome assembly GCA_949628195.1 of Phasia obesa. Taxonomy (NCBI): domain Eukaryota; kingdom Metazoa; phylum Arthropoda; class Insecta; order Diptera; family Tachinidae; genus Phasia; species Phasia obesa. The sequence goes on along the minus strand of OX451218.1, from coordinate 25,011,296 downwards.
TACATTTTGCTGGCAAACATTATTATTGTTGTATCTACAAATAATTGGCCATTAACCTACAACAGGTTAATGGCCTGTTACATACAACTGACTGTAATTATTGTTATTTTTATTGGCAAAGAGTTTAAAATATAAATTGTTATTATTGTCATTATTTTTACCAATACAAATATACTTGCTGTGCTAACAATGCACAGTAGGGTAAAATAAAAATATTTTGGAAATAACTCAGCCATTTGACACGAGCATAGCAGAGGAGTATCTGAGCTGGGTGCCATACATAAAAATGCAATAATTTGAAAGTCGTCTATTTTCTAACTCAGAATAAATATAATCTTAAAAATGTGATGGAAAAACTGCTTACAACTCGATCATTTTAAATCATAATTTGCAGATTAAAGCACCATTTTGTAAGTATTACCTAGACCTTTAAGATCAAAATCAGACAAAAATTCAAGAAATGGCAAGCTGTAAAATAATTTGCAGGTGCGAGGTACCCAACTTTGAGAACACATAGCGCCACCACTGGAAAGTGATATGGTACACATCTTCAAAACTTAAGCTCAGATACTGTTCTGCCATGCTCATGTCAAATTTTGGATCAATCGACTTAGCCCTTTACAAATAGCTGAGCTTTTTCAAAAATATTTTGATTATGTCCCACTGTGCAATGTATGGATATTATTTTAAGTCTAACAAATTAAATGTTCGTGTCTATATCTATTAACAACATTTTGGCACTTAAACTACCATGGGCAAAGGGGAATTTAGAATCAAATCAATATGTTTTTCTTTTAAAATGTCTAAAACAAGAAAGTACACTTAAAATGTACAAAACTGCATTTGGCGGAAGTCTTACAAAACCACTATTTTTTAATTGTTGTTTGTTTGTATATAAAACCATGACTTAATATAAATTATTTTTATAATCTTTCCAAATGGTAGAAAAGTTAACCTACCCAAAAACTACAGAAAAAAGATATTTTAAAGTATATATTTAACTAGCTATCCCCGGTGCGCTAAGCTACACCCATCTACAAAAAATACAATAAAAACACTTGGAAGAAAAGTATGACTAACCTTTAACGCGAAAACTCACGCGTCAAAAATGTTCCCATCAAACCTGTTTTTTGATAGACTATTAACACGATAACAATTTTTCACTTTACATAGGAGGTATCACGCCCTCCATTCAAATTCAGTCTGTGTTTTTTCTACACAATGTATCTTATTAAGGGGGTTACTGATGTAAAATTCCAATAGGCGCTAACTATTGCAGTTCTCTAGAATAGGATACCACGCTCACTCTCCCAATTCAGCCTATGTTTTTCTATAGTATACGCGTGGGTATAGGGTTTACTTGTACCCACTTTAAAGACCATACCTATTATAGTTCTCTATGTACACAATAATAATTTTTTACTTTGTATGTGAGGTACCACGCCCACTGTCCCAATTCATTCTGTATTTTGGCAGACTATGCCCTTTAATACAAAGGTTTCTCTTGCAATGTTTCAAGGCGCTTTCTATTGTAGTTCGCTAGGAACACGATAATAATTTTTCACTTTGTTTCAGTCTGAGTTTAACTAAACTATATACGTTAATATGGCGGTTATTGGTGCAAAATTCCAAGGCGCTACCTAGTGCAGTTCTCTAGATACAGGATAATAATTTTTCACTTTGTATGGAAGGTACCACTCCCGCTATTCCAATCCAGTTCATCTCTCTTCAAACTATGTACGTTAATATAGAGGTTACTGGTGTAAAATTTCAAGGTGCTAGATAGATAGATAGATAGATAGATAGATAGATAGATAGATAGATAGATAGATAGATAGATAGATAGATAGATAGATAGAAAGATAGATAGATAGATAGATAGATAGATAGATAGATAGATAGATAGATAGATAGATAGATAGATAGATAGATAGATAAAGAATAAAAGTTCAAAGTATACTCTAATCGAATTATTTTCGGTTTGTGTGGCCGATTAAGCCTAAATGTATTCAGCTCTTCATCTCCATATACCAAAGGCACATATTGAGTTTCAATTTAAAAGTTAGGACTCCCAAAGTCCTAACTTTTACAAAAAACTTTCGATAAAATTTTTTACAAAAAATGTTTGATAAAATTTTTACAAAAAATTTTCTACAAAATATTTTTTTACAAAAAATGTTTACAAAAAATTTTCGATAAAATTTTTACCAAAAATGTTTACTAAAACTTAAAAAAAAATTAATAAAATATCCAATAAAATTTTTACAAAATATGTTCAATAAAATTTTCGAAAAAATTTTTACAAAAAAAAATTTCGATTAAATTTCAGAAAAAATTTTTAGAAATAATTTTCTATAAAATATTAGCAAACAATTACATACAATGAAATTTATAATCAAGCTTAAGTTCGTTTTCATTCTCTCTAAGAAAGAATTAATTAAATTACAAATTAGGTGATAATATTAAAGAAAAATTGGAAGTAAAACAAATAAACAAAAAAAAATAACTAAAAATTGCTAACCGAAGGTTCGCTGAAGTAATAACAAATATAAGGTGGTAAATATTAAAGTAAAAATATTCAACAAGAGGGAAGCTTAAGGTAGTGGTAGACTTCGTTCTCACCAACTGACGTTCTCACCAACTGATAATAGAATACAAGTTTTCTCGTATTCCTTTATCTGGGTTTGGTTGGTTATATAGATGATGCTTACAACTAAAAAACACTACCCTAAGTAGATTAGATACAAGTAGTGCTGATGACGGACGTGGCTGTCTAGAAAATGTGCATTCCACTCGTGCTGGTGTCTAAAAATTAAATTTTCCCAATTTTTCTTTAATATTATCACCTAATTTGTAATTTAATTAATTCTTTCTTAGAGAGAATAAAAACGAACTTAAGCTTGATTATAAATTTCATTGTATGTAATACATAAAACAGTTCGACTAATAATAATTAAAAAAAAAATTATCAAAATTAGCAAACAATTTTTGATAAAATTTTCCTTAAAACAAAATATTTCAATAAAATTTTTAAAAAAAGTTCGATAAATTTTTTACCAAAAATATTCGATCAAATTTTTTACCAATAATTTTCTATAAAATTTTTACAAAAAGTTTTTGATAAATTTTTTCCAAAAAATTTTCGATAAAATTTGTACAAAAAATTTTCGATAAAATTTTTACAACAAATTTTCGATAAAATTTTAAAAAAATTTAACCAAAAATATTTCGATATAATTTATAAAAAAAATTTCGATAAAATTTAAAATAAAAAATGATTTAATTTTTACAAAAAAAATTTGAATTTTGAAATCATAAAAGTAAAAACAGAATGTATATTATGGTGAAGTTAGGGAACATAACAGAGTACGGGAATAGTTAACATTACTATGGTGAAGGGTATATAAGCACTTTCACTTCATATTCATCCCATTGTTTTTTTAAGGTGGAAAACAATTTTTTTTTTGCAGCACAGTGCTATTAGTGTTTCGTTTTTGCATGTGGTTAATTTAGATAATTACCAGAAGATTTTCTTGTATATGCCTTTCTCAAATTTATCGGATAAAATCCATGGCTTAAGTGACATTTCGGATGTATAAAAAATAATTAAAGTTTGTGAACATTTATCGTGACAGAAAAGCTAATTACAATCTACGATTGCATGTAATTATTTTCGATTGTAAGCAATAATTCTTGCAAAATTCGAATACTTTTCAGTCACTCAAAAGTACCCTAGATGGAAGGGTACTAACAGACGGTACTTGTAACGTGACTAGTTCTTAGGTGTTAGGGACTGGTTTAAGTAATAATACTTTCTCTGAAAATGATCTGGCGGTGGCTTGCGAGGGTTATATATTCCTCCTAGGGATATTACAATATTTCGTTGGGAGTTTTTTCATTTGGAAAATATTTAATGTGTTGTGTTTATTGTAGAAAAAGCTCGGCATTCACTTTTTTTTATTTTGCCTTAACTTTTTGCTTCAGCTTTTAAGATTTGAGCACTTATTGTTTCTTCATACTATTTTAAGATACAATAAATAAATAATATGAAAAAAAAATTCACTTCATTTGATCAATCAGTGTTAATGACCTGCACTTTTGGTCATACTGAAAACTACAGTGTTGCATTTATGTCTTCAAAATATGCCAGGCTACTATAAAATTTAAAATTTACGAGGAGTTTCAGTATATCTACACCGCGCTAAAATGCTACTAAGTGGGACATCGCGAACAAATATCATGTCATACGTAAGCAGGTTCGAAAGCGATAACATATATAAGCAGTATCTTTTAGTTCAGGAAATCGTTGTGGAAATTTAGACAATAAACTGAGTAAACGTGCATAAAAACACTAATTTTATTATTAAGTAGCTGTGACCACACACGTTGTATTCGTCCTAACACTATTTTGTTCGGCTTTGTTTTGAAGGTACTTCACACCAAATTTTAAGACTCTTACTTTTATAGTGCTTCACGTATATGTTATTTTCTTTATAGATAAAACTCTAAAATTTCTATAAAATTCTCAAAATTATTGCATAGCTCTGTAAACGGTGAAAGGTGCCTTAAAGTATGCAAATCTAAATTTTTAAAAATTATTATAAATTTCTTTAAAATTTGTTTTAAATAACCCGCTTCAAGTATGCATATCGATAAAATTGCGTACTTTCACCACTTTTTCTCCACTTTCCCTTATAAATAAGATATTTTTGGGGGAATAAAGTATGCTGTATTTGAATCGGGATACTAAGGTACCTTCTAACAAAATGTTGTTAAAATGATATGAACGCCGAAAGAAGTTACTGTTTAATTACAGGTATAGATTTTTTCTTACAACAAAAATATAACAAACACCAACCGAATAAATTTTTAGATTTTTTTTTTATTTTTTGATTTTTAATTAAAACCAAAATTAAAAATAAATTTGTCATGGTCTTCTGACTGGCTTAAAAATCATATTAAATTATAAAGGGAAATAAATGGTGAACATGTTTTCTTGAAATTTGGCATTAAATCAACGGTTTGTAGAAAACTTTCCACATTTCACCAATTATAAATTTATATTGTGACAGTTTAACTCGGTAATTTGTTTATTCAAATTCAAATTAAAAATTAAAATGCAATATTTATCCAAAGTTTTCTTTTTCCTCTTAAATTGAAAAACTTTTTTGCTTTTCTTTTCTAAGCATCTTTTGTTGTCAACAGCAGATGCGTTAGAACAAAAGGAAAACGTTTAAGTAAATTCAATTTAAGTCGAACTAAGCCTTAAATAATACTCAGGCAAACAAATGCAAATTTGTATTTGCGACACCATTTCAGTTTGTATTGAATATGAAGAAAAGAAAGGAAAACAATATAAAGCGATGCGATGGAATGAATAAGAACATCTATTGTGTGTTTAATTGTTTCTTGGTGTTTATCGCCTTATGTGTCAGTATCTATTAAATAAGCTAAAAGGTTATTTAAAAACAAATAAAGATCATTATTCTACAAATAAATAATATCTTTATTATTCACAGTAAAAAAAGAGTGAAAAAAAAAACTAAAAAATACATAATTGATCCCTTGATTTGGAAAGTGGTATAAGTCAAAAATATTAAAAATCCAGTTTATCAGCAATTTCACATCAAATCCTAATAAAATAACAAAATCTGAAGTGAAATAATTCGCAGTATGCCATGAAAATTAAGTTGATAAATTCAGTTTGTTTTTTACAACAGTTGGTAAACAAAATACTTATACCGCTACTAAAATATATATATATATATATTATATATATATATATATATATATATAAAAAAAAAGTTCTCAAGCTCTTAAAAAATCACTCGTTATATATATATATATATATATATATATATATATATATATATATATATATATATATATATATATAATATATATATATATATATATATATATATATATATATATATATATATATATATATATAATATATATATATATATATAACGAGTGATTTTTTAAGAGCTTGAGAACTTTTTTTTTAAAAAAAAACGCATAAAATTTGCAAAATCTCATCGGTTCTTTATTTGAAACGTTAGATTGGTCCATGACATTTACTTTTTGAAGATAATTTCATTTAAATGTTGACCGCGGCTGCGTCTTAGGTGGTCCATTCGGAAAGTCCAATTTTGGGCAACTTTTTCGAGCATTTCGGCCCGGAATAGCCCGAATTTCTTCGGAAATGTTGTCTTCCAAAGCTGGAATAGTTGCTGGCTTATTTCTGTAGACTTTAGACTTGACGTAGCCCCACAAAAAATAGTCTAAAGGCGTCAAATCGCATGATCTTGGTGGCCAACTTACCGGTCCATTTCTTGAGATGAATTGTTCTCCGAAGTTTTCCCTCAAAATGGCCATAGAATCGCGAGCTGTGTGGCATGTAGCGCCATCTTGTTGAAACCACATGTCAACCAAGTTCAGTTGTTCCATTTTTGGCAACAAAAAGTTTGTTAGCATCGAACGATAGCGATCGCCATTCACCGTAACGTTGCGTCCAACAGCATCTTTGAAAAAATACGGTCCAATGATTCCACCAGCGTACAAACCACACCAAACAGTGCATTTTTCGGGATGCATGGGCAGTTCTTCAACGGCTTCTGGTTGCTCTTCACTCCAAATGCGGCAATTTTGCTTATTTACGTAGCCATTCAACCAGAAATGAGCCTCATCGCTGAACAAAATTTGTCACATTTGAACATTTCGAACCGAACACTGATTTTGGTAATAAAATTCAATGATTTGCAAGCGTTGCTCGTTAGTAAGTCTATTCATGATGAAATGTCAAAGCATACTGAGCATCTTTCTCTTTGGCACCATGTCTGAAATCTCACGTGATCTGTCAAATACTAATGCATGAAAATCCTAACCTCAAAAAAATCACCCATTATATATATATTGGTATATATATAGTGGTATAAGTCAGTACATTTTATTAGTAATTTTGTCATGTCTTCAGATAGGGATTCAGGTATGGTCAGTTAATCCTGATGCACTATTTGAAATTAATTGTAGAAACTAAAACTAAAAAAATTGAATTATGTATACATCCCTGAGCATTATTCTAATTTAATAGAATTATGTAAAAACTGAAACCCCATTTTTGGTAAACAAATGGCTCAGAAAGAATTCATTTCGCCAAAACAACTGGGAGAATCAACGATAAACACCAATAAAGAAGCTGTGTCTTGGCTAAAAATACAATGGATCAGATTTCTAAAAAATGCTCCATATAAAATGTTTTATAAAACTTCTTTCGATCACAATTCCGAATTCAAAGTGTTAGACCTTTCACCTGAAAGAGGAAGGCCAAGAATATACGAAAATATTGAAGTGCTTCCATTATACACAACCATTAGACCAATAACACAAGACAAACGTAAAGCTATGTTGGGATTTACTATCGTTTATCCCACCCAAATACAGAAATATAAATTACTTAGTTACAATGCACAGTGGGGCAGAATCAAAATATTTTGGAAATAACGGGCAAATTTGAGGGAAGGAAAAATTTTAAATTGGCAATAAAATTGTTATAAATTAAGTTTATCAAATAAAATTTTCTGTGCATGTGATCACGTAAATGAAATGGCAAAAAATATTTAATATTAAGAAAAAGGAAATTCCACAATTCCCAAAATAAGGACCAAAAATCCCAAAAAAATGTTCAAACCAACTTGAGCATTTATAGCTTTATTACAGCAGTCTCCTTTTTTCGATCCCCAACTTTGGCATTTTAGAAAATATAGACTAAAGTCAAAATTTCGATATAAAATAGGTCATATTGTGGGACCTCCATCTGCTACAAGGATGATCAATTTTATACGTAATTTTGTTTTAAACGTATACACATATTTTTAGCTTGTAAAAAATATAAAAATTTTATATATTCCTTACGAAAATTTTCTCTATCAAAAAAAATCGTTATTTGCCTTTTTTGGGCTAAATTACACAAAAATGGAATAATTTTAAATTTTTTTAAATAAAAATCGTCTAGTTTTTAACTCAGTAAAGACACAATCTTCAAATTTATCAAAAATATTTAGAATTTTGTTCGCTAACTACGATAATAGCGAAATAGCGAAACTTGCCATAAGGTATTTAAAGAAGCTTGAAACTCATCCGAATCCACTGGCCCGTAACATACTAACTGAACCTGGTTACATTCGACTAAGAAGGAGGGACACTGCTTCTCTCATCCGTACATCAGAGGGATAACCCACAAATTACAGTAACCGTGAAACATACTTTTTTTTTGTCCAGCACTGGTTGAACTTAACAAGTATATTTTTAGACTTAAGATATGAGTAATTATTGGTAGTTCAATTATATTGAAGATACAATAAATAAAAATTGCGAAAAAAAACTACGATAAAAGATTTAAAAAAAATTTGGTAAAAAATGTACCCAATATTATGAAAAAACTGGACCAGGGTAGCGAAAAATTGTATTTCGTAAAATGCTTATAACTCAATCATTTTAAATTATTACTTGCAAATTTAGATACCATTTTGTAAAAACAAAGAATAAAACTGAAGAAATGGCAAGCTGTAAAAAAATTTTCAGGTGCGAGGTTCCCGAATTTGATACCACATAGCGTTACCCCTGGATGTTATATGGTACCGACTTTTAAAACTATTTGAAAAGATACTACTCTGTTATGCTCGTGTCAAATTTTGGATCAATCGGCTTAGCCGCTTATAAATGACTGGGTTATTTCCAAAATATTTTGATTCTGCTCCAATGTGCAATGTAATGAGTTGTAGATAATCACAACACTGTTAATGTTGCAAACATAAAAAATACTTTAATATCAAAAATTTTTATAATATTATAATATTGGCACAAGCAATCATAATGTGATTCTAGCTAATTTTGTTAGGATTAAAATTAATTAACATATAGACCCACGTTATAAAAAACAAATCCTTTTTCAACAACAGAAATGGAAACTATATGATCTTTAATCTATAATAATATTGCAATTAAATATAAATAAATCAGTCAAGTGCGAGTCAGACTCACACACGTGGGGTTCTGTACTATGTTCAGTACAACTGTAAAAATACAAGTTGTTACATTTTTCACGTCTTATGGGGCACCCTTTAATTTTTTGTAATTTTTGTATACTAGAGCCTGTAACCTGTATATATATATATATATATATATATATATATATATATATATATATATATATATATATATATATATATATATATATATATATATATATATATATATATATATCAAGCATCTGCCTCTAACCTTTAGAAGAGAAGGTCAAATACCCCAAATTCGCGACATCTAGGGAACACCCTTTTATTTCTATTATATTTATTTTCATTTCTTATTTTTAATCTGTGTAAAGTGTCAGCCTATTACTGTTCAAATCCTCTGCCATTATTGTTTAATTCTTCGATTAGACATGGATACTTTCCTTTGCTTTGGCGTGACTCGTATATCATCCCTCTACATAAATCTGGGAATAAGTCCGACATTGCAAACTACAGAGGAATTGCCAAATTAAGCGCTATTCCGAAAATGTTTGAAAAACTAGTTGCGGATACTCTTTGTAATCAGATTTCAACAATTTTATCACCTAGCCAACATGGTTTTAGAAAGGGATGCTCGACTACGACTAACGTTCTTCATCTTTCAACTCTAATAAATTTTGGATTCTCGCAAAGAAAACAAACTGATGCTGTATATACTGATTTTAGTAAAGCTTTTGATAAAGTCAATCATAAATTACTATTAACAAAATTGGATTTATTAGGTGTATCCCGTAGAAGTTTAAACTGGCTAAGGTCTTATTTAACCTGTAGAAAACAAAATGTTCGATTCAACATGAGTACGTCTAAGAACATTGTTGTTCTATCCGGTGTTCCGCAAGGCAGTCATCTCGGACCTCTTCTTTTTTTGCTGTTTATAAATGACCTTTCGAAAGTTATCAACTTTTCCCACATTTTGATGTATGCTGACGATGTAAACATTTTTTATAGCTTCAAGCAACAACAACTTCTTTTTATGGTGCAAAAATAATTTAATGGAGCTAAATCTAAAAAAATGTTAATGTATGATGCGGTTTTTAGAAATAAATTGTATAGCTGTTAACTAGTCATTGGGAGGACATCACTAGTCATTGGGAGGACTAGTCATTAGTCGACACTTTCTTGGATCTTGGTATTTTGCCTAATTCTAAATTAAACTTCGTTGCACACATTACTATGACTGTCAATAAGGCTAGAGGTGTTCTTGCATTTATAAAAAGATGGGCAAAAGAATTCTCTGATCATTATATTACCAAGGTACATTACGTTTCACTGGTCAGACCTGATTTAGAATATGGATCAATCGTATGGGATGCTTCTTACAATATTTATTGCCAATATATTGAGTCAGTGCAAAAACAGTTTTTGCTTTTCTGTTTACGTGATCTCCATTGGAATCCTGGAATAAATCTCCCTTCATATTCAAGCAGACTTGAGTTAATAAAACTACCTACGCTAAAAAGCCGTCGCACTATGCTAAATGTTTCTTTTATGTTGAACCTTATAAATGGTAATGTTTGCTCTGAATTTCTGTTGAGTAATATACAATTTAATGTTACGTGTCATCTTACTCGTCATTATAAACCTCTTTTTGTTAAATAGTTTAAAACAAATTATGACCTACCTGATCCTTTTACGCGTATATGTCATCAATTTAATAGTTTGTATAATTTTGTTGATTTTTCTTGTAAATGTAAAAGTAATTCAACATAATATCATTGTTTTTTAAATTCATAATTTAAATTTTTGATTTTTTTCTTAAGATTAAGTTAATATGTATGGCAAATTGTCTGTAAGGATTGTATCCATAGACTAATATTACAAAAAAAAAAATAAAAATATATATTTTTAATAGTTATAGCGACGCTGGCAACACATCTATTGTAAAAAATTCAAGAGTCTACCTATTTCGTTTTACGACACTGTCGGAATACCTTTAATTATTTAACAATTTGTTATAAAAGCCATATTTATACACCTGTGAACATGTTAAGAGTCTACCTATTATAATTCAAAAATTGGGCCATATAAATTCATATCACGTCACTATTGGAAAAACCTTTAAATTTTACTATTTGTTTTTGAGGCCGTAGTAATATTTCATCTAGGAAAATTTAAAGAGACTATCAATTGTGGTTCAAAAATTAGACCACATTCATGAAAATCACGCCACTATCGGAACCCCTTAAAATTTTTGGGTTTAATTTTTTAAAACGAACATAGTTTTAATTACTGTTTGCAAATTTTAAGTGGTTGCCTCCTACAGCTCAAGAAATAAAGATATAATCGTTAATAACATGTCACTTTCGGAACATCCTATAAGTTTTAGTATTTGTTGCTTTAGCGGCCACTGGTATATACCTCCTCTGAAAATTGGAAAATTCTACCTATTATGATTCAAAGCTTAGGCCATACACATGTATATCACGTTACTATCGGAACAACCTTTAGTTTTTAGATTTATTTCTTAATACTTGTTTATATGCCGAACTAAGTTTTAATTACTGTTTGTAAATTTTTAGTGTATGCCTCCTACAGTTCAAGAAATAAACACATATAAATACGTGGATAACACATCTCTATCGGAATACCCTATAAGTTTTAGTATTTGTTGCTATAACCGCAGCAGTTATACATCTTCTGTGAAAATTTCAAGATTCTACCTATTACGGTTCCAGAGATAAAACGCGGTGACATACGGACAGACAGACTGACATACGGACAAACATTGTAGCGAAAACAATACGTTTTTACCCTTTGGATACGGAACCCTAAAAAGCCACAACTGTATATTCGTTCGTGATAATAATATTATTTTGTGTTCTCATGATCTCTGTAACAATATATGGTTGCGATGAACAACTTATAGTTGTTTTAATCATTACTAAAGTCACGATAAACAAGTTTTTGTTTTTGCAAGATGGTTTCATTAGTATTCCAAAATAACATTGTTGTTATAATCATAATATATCATTAGCAAACAAATTATTTTAAGTTTGCTCGTGTTTAGTCACAGAATGACTAGAAAAATACAAATGTTTGATTTTTTTACGTTTTGTGCTTAGTTATATAAAATTTTTAGAATATAATTTTACGTGTTAATGTTAAAATAAAAATAACTAAAGAATTGAGTCATTTTTCCATTCTAATGTTTAAAAAATAATCAAATAAATAATTGTGTATTTTATAATTTCATAATTTTGAAAATTTTAATTATTATTAGTCGAACTGTTTTACGTATTACGTACAATGAAATTTATAATCAAGCTTAAGTTCGTTTTTATTCTCTCTAAGAAAGAATTAATTAAATTACAAATTAGGTGATAATATTAAAGAAAAATTGGGAAAATTAAATTTTTAGACACCAGCACGAGTGTAATGCACATATTCTAGACAGCCACGTCCGTCATCAGCACTACTTGTATCTAATTTACTTTGGGTAGTGTTTTAGTTGTAAGCATCATCTATTTAACCAACCAAACCCAGATAAAGGAATACGAGAAAACTTGTATTCAATTATCAATCGTCAATTGGTGAGAACGAAGTCTACCACTACCTTAAGCTTCCCTCTTGTTGAATATTTTTACTTTTAATATTTACCACCCATATTTTGTTGTTCCTTCAGCGAACCTTCGGTTAGCAATGAAGTTACTTTTTGTTTATTTGTTTTACTTCCAACATTCGTTTTCACCAATTGACGATTGATAATTGAATACAAGTTTTCTCGTATTCCTTTATCTGGGTTTGGTTGGTTAAATAGATGATGCTTACAACTAAAACACTACCCTAAGTAGATTAGATACAAGTAGTGCTGATGACGGACGTGGCTGTCTAGAAAATGTGCATTCCACTCGTGCTGGTGTCTAAAAATTTAATTTTCCCATTTTTTCTTTAATATTATCACCTAATTTGTAATTTAATTAATTCTTTCTTAGAGAGAATAAAAACGAACTTAAGCTTGATTATAAATTTCATTGTATGTAATAATTTCATAATATAATATACAGCCATATCACAGAGCTAAATTCCGTTCGGAAGTGGAATTGATTCCGTACTTTGCTTCTCTAGAAAACGTAAAAGGAAAAAAATTTCGGAATGAAATCACTTGCAATTTGCTATGTACAATTAATATTTTTAGCATTTTTAGCCGCTTAAACAATTCAGGACATCGTTTTATTAAAATTCTGCTATATATTTTATTAATTTACTGCTGTGATTAAAGATATTTCGGGCATTTTTGTTACACTTTTTCTGACAAATATTATTTTGCCTCTCAAAAAATTAATTTATTTAAGTATTTTAGACATTTCGTTCGTAATTAAAATGATTTCATAGTTATCATTTCGATCGGAATGGTTTTAGCTTCTATAGATTCCGTTCGGTTTTAGTAAATCTCAAAAATACAAAACCACTTTTTATAGAACAATTTTTCTGACCCAAGGTCCGACATTTTCTGCACAAATTAATGAAAACACAAGTTTTACAAAACCAATTATTTTCTGAACAACATTGCAACGTTGCTTGTTGAAGTTTTTCGACCTTCTTAATACAAATCTAAAGACAAAAAATTTTTACCGATTCGTCTTCTTGAATGTTGGGTCCTATAACTTTTGGCGGATAATGCCAATAAAAAAACATGTAACTTAATATTAGCGTAATAAATAAAAAAATCATATAAAAAATAATTGTGTGCTAATAGAAATACTTTTAAATGTTAGCTATATTTTTTACCCGATATGCCCTCATATCTGTCTGGACAGGGTGGTCCATTTTGGAGCACCCTGTTCGCTGTGATAATGTAAATACCAGGCTCCCGAGGTAGTCTGCAAAGTCAAAGGAGTAATATAACTTTTGGCCCAATTCTCAAAATATGTACCACAGTGCGGGGGCTAAATTTTGGCATTTTCTGACAAAATTTAAGTTAAAAATTTATTACTAAGTATTAGTTATAAGTGCTACTGAATATTTAAGACATAAAAAACCCTTTTCAGCACGGTTTATCACTTTACTTTCATAATAATATTCAAATAAAAATTAAAATGTATTTTAAGCCCTTAGAAAAAATTAAAAACCAAAGTTTCACCTACAAAACAGAAAAAAACACGTATAAAAATTCGATTCCAATCAAAAGGTAGAATTTTAAGGCATGGTCCAGAATATTATCCATTACTAATAAAAAGATGTACTTAAAATATCAATTCCACATAGCAAATTGAAAGTGGTTTTAATCCGAAAAACTTTTTTGTTTTACGTTTTCTAAAGAAGCAAAATACGGAATCAATGCCATTTCCGAACGAAATATAGCTCTGGCACATGGGTGATTGGTTTCTACATTCATTCTTATGTTGCCACATTAAAAGTGGTTTTGTATTTTTTCGATTTAATGAAACTGAACGGAATCTATAGCAGCTAAAACCATTCCGATCGGAATGGTAACTACGGAATCATTTCAATTCCGAACGGAATTTGTGACATGCCTGATAATTTCAATATTGTTGCAAAAATAAAACACGTGTTGGTTTTATTATTCAAATTTGCTTATTTCAGATAGCTCTTTTATGCACTAAGGTTAGAAATAAGAGTAAAAGTTAAAGTACAATATATGATGTAATATTATACATAAACAGTAAGATACAATCTCAGAGAAATTAATAGCTGAATATAACAGCCAATCAGCATACGTCACGTATTCAACTTGCGAATAGAAAATATAAAAGTAGACCAAACCATCACAGTGTTGCAATTAAACGATGTATCCCTTCAACAAATATAATATGGTCGTATTATAACTATTTTGCAATGTTATTTTTAGACAATAATATGATTCTGATATAACAATATCATTATGTTTAACTACAACCATATAATTCAATCATATTATCGCACTTGTTCCTCTAAAGCAAGAGCACCCACGCAAACCCCTAAGGGTCTGCGAGCACATACACAATCTCAACGAGAATCTCACAAAAAGAACAAAACATGTACAAATCTTAAATTAGTAGCATACCAGCTTTCAACAAGGTAGGTTTGTGTCACTTTGCTAAATATTTAGCAAACCAATACATTTTCATTTTAACCACTTTTTTTAGTTGGGGGTCTTTGCTCTAAAAAGCGTAAACTCAAAATTTTAAAATTTTCAGTAAAGCAAAAACTTTCTTTTTTAAATATACTTTTATATCAAGATGAGTAAAAGAGATAAAACTGTATTTTTATACAGTACGTAGATATAACATGTACATCGATTTCTTTCAAAAAATGCAAATAGAAAAATGTTGAGTTGACTCTCTTTAGAGGAACAAGTGCCTTATGTTGCTGTTAGATTATTGTTACCTCAACCATGTTTTTTCTTTATGTGTAGGTAAAAATTTAAAACATAAATAAAATGTTTACTGCTACGTAAAATTGAAAAAAAAAATTGTTTGCTGTCCAGTGGACAATTCGATACTAATTCTTAGAGTATCTACGAAAAACTAGAGAATATTTCAGCTCCTTTCTGTAGCTAATTCAAGTATCGAATATCGTCCTTTAGGCACTCACGGGAGGTTCGGGTCCACGGGTACTGGCTACCTATAATCTTATGGTAAAGACGACATTGCTTGTGATGTTTTATTTATTTTTTCCTCATCAAACTAAACTCTACCAAGCGATTAAAAAAAAAAGAGTTATGAATACTTTTTTAAACACTTTTCCAGTTTTTCTTTTAAAACTTTTTGTCAGACACTTTTTATTTCTAACTTCTAAGGGACTTATAGTCGATTTGGTTAAGACATACTTACTTATACTGATATTAAAATACAAAATAATCTAAGATACCTTTTAACTAACGAGTGATTTTTTAAGAGCTTGAGAACTTTTTTTTTAAAAAAAACGCATAAAATTTGCAAAATCTCATCGGTTCTTTATTTGAAACGTTAGATTGGTCCATGACATTTACTTTTTGAAGATAATTTCATTTAAATGTTGACCGCGGCTGCGTCTTAGGTGGTCCATTCGGAAAGTCCAATTTTGGGCAACTTTTTCGAGCATTTCGGCCGGAATAGCCCGAATTTCTTCGGAAATGTTGTCTTCCAAAGCTGGAATAGTTGCTGGCTTATTTCTGTAGACTTTAGACTTGACGTAGCCCCACAAAAAATAGTCTAAAGGCGTCAAATCGCATGATCTTGGTGGCCAACTTACCGGTCCATTTCTTGAGATGAATTGTTCTCCGAAGTTTTCCCTCAAAATGGCCATAGAATCGCGAGCTGTGTGTCATGTAGCGCCATCTTGTTGAAACCACATGTCAACCAAGTTCAGTTGTTCCATTTTTGGCAACAAAAAGTTTGTTAGCATCGAACGATAGCGATCGCCATTCACCGTAACGTTGCGTCCAACAGCATCTTTGAAAAAATACGGTCCAATGATTCCACCAGCGTACAAACCACACCAAACAGTGCATTTTTCGGGATGCATGGGCAGTTCTTGAACGGCTTCTGGTTGCTCTTCACTCCAAATGCGGCAATTTTGCTTATTAACGTAGCCATTCAACCAGAAATGAGCCTCATCGCTGAACAAAATTTGTCGATAAAACACATTTCGAACCGAACACTGATTTTGGTAATAAAATTCAATGATTTGCAAGCGTTGCTCGTTAGTAAGTCTATTCATGATGAAATGTCAAAGCATACTGAGCATCTTTCTCTTTGGCACCATGTCTGAAATCTCACGTGATCTGTCAAATACTAATGCATGAAAATCCTAACCTCAAAAAAATCACCCGTTATTTAATTCTTTCTTTTTTATCGTTTGTCTTTCTTTGTGTTGTATTGTGTTAAACTGATGAAAAATTGTAACACAAAATTTACTACTTTCTGTTTCTTGTGCTCCTTGTAAATTATTTTACCAGAAAAACGCTTGTAAATATTTCATTTAAAAGCACTAAAATGGATTTAGCGCAGTTCTTATGATATTTCATTTAGTTATATTTTTTATTTCTCAAAAAGCAGTAATTGTAATTGTAATTTCTGTTTTATTTTGAGAACATTTTTTTCTTACACTGATGAAATTCTCAAAAACCTTTGAAATTAAATTACTTAAAGTATTTTAATAATTTTGAGTGCGCATTCCACTGTTTTAATTTAGATTAAATTTTCCCAATTTTTTCCGGTAGTCCCGTAGCGATTTCCACTGTCTCTGTGATCAGTTATTAGTGAGGTCCTTCGGGAGTGAACATGATGACTGTGGTTTGGACGAAAATTGCATGAATTACGATTTAGTACGCTGTGCTGTTGCATTCCAACTGAGGCACGAATTGCGTGTAAGGATTTTAGATAATTTGTAACTCCTAAACAAGTGCTATGAGTACGCTCGTGCTAGCAATGTTCTAAATTTGGTATGTTGTAACAAGAGTGTTGGTAGACGCAGTGTTTTTAGACAGTGGTAAGACCATCTTTAGTTTAATACGACAAGCTAGACATTGACGTAAGTCTGCATCATGTACGATAGTGGTTTTAATGTCGCTTTATACAGTAAAGGATTTCAATTTAAGCTAAGGATTAAGGATTATTAAGAATTAGGACAGAATTTATGGCAATAGTTTTATTTTTGTAAAAACAATCAAACAGAGTCTTTGGCAGGAATCAAATCCGCAACCCCCAGACTGAGAGACTAGCGCTCTACCATTCAGTTTATCGAGGCACTTCAGTTTATTTGCTTAATTTTCAATTTCGTTTATTGTAGCTTTTCCGACGACTTTGAGGTATAATTTAGTTGGTTCAGATAGGAGGGCTGCACTATCTTAATTCTCTATTCTTTCAAAAGATGCAGACTTTTTAAATATTTAGAAAATCTGCGTCTTCGCTACTTGGCATATTCGTAGTAGTCAGTAACTTTACAACGGTTCCGAATATAAAACCTTGGGGATGTTGAGATTCAACTGGTGAGCTTAAAAAATCTACTTCTTTCAGCATAAACTTTTGGCCAGTTAAATGGGCAAGCTTTATTCCAAGCCTTTAAACTATTTTTATAGGGGGGATACCGAAGCAGACCACTAACTTCATAGGCCCCCTTTCGATTCCCCTTTTAATAATTTCTGATATCCAAATAGAAATTTACGAATACCTTACTTTGAATGAGTCTCGTGCTGTTACTAGCCTTTTACTATCGACTGCAGTGATTTCAGACTGGCGACTGGTACATGCCGTCATTCTTCCTCTTGACTGAGTCTATGGTAATTGCTTAAGGCTAAGTCTCCACAGCATTTCCATATATAATATTTAGATGTCCGTGGTCCAAAGCCTTTTTCTGTCAGCTTTTTTCCAGGCACAGTCTGCAAGTATCCTCTTACCTCTATTTTTAATTTGGGTAGATAATGCGTGGGGTCCGAGATCTCTCACTAATGCAGTTAACCATTTGTAGCCACCCATATTATATCCCAACTCCTTCTTGGTCTTCCTGTCAACTTGAAGTGAAAAATGCCAGAGCCTTTGGTGGGAATCGAAACTACAACCCCGAACTGATAGACTAGCGCAGTACCACCCTTTTCCCCCTTAATTCCATAACTTATTGTAAGCTTTTAAAATTAAATAAATTTTCTCTCTCTACTAAAAGACTTAACAATTATTGATTTTATATCTATATGTCCTTCTAATTGTTAAATTATTTTGCAAATTATAACGTAACCTTACAGCCCATTTTATTACTTTTACTTTGCTCTTTTGTTTCAGTGTAAACAACATTTTAATAACTAAAGTCGATTAGAAAGAAAAAAAAAACATAAAAATCCACAAAAATTAAATTCTACTTGGCTTTCCAACTGCTGCTGCAGTTATTTTTCCTTGAGGACAATGATACTCTTACGTTGTAAGCATTAGTGAGTGCAGCATTTTATTACAAAAATGAAAAAAAAACATTTTATGCACAATTTTATTTATTTAAATGTTGAATAAGCAAACTAGTGTACACATAGATCCAACAATAATTGTTGTAAATATTGCATCATCACACACACACGTTCACACTCTTTAGAAGGTTATGTTTTGTTACTTAGTTGAAAATAGGTCTTAAAAAAAAAAATAGAAAAAAATAGTTATAAAAATATTAACAAATCTTCTTTTTTATAATTATATACCCTTCGTGACAGTAATGAATTTTCTAGCAGTTTAACGACATTGAGTAGAAGTTTAATTTTGTGGGTTAAAATAAACATCAATTGAATTTACAGTTTATCTTCTTTTACATGAGGACTTACAGCCATGGTTGGAGTGGAACATTTTGTGGACTTGGATCCGAGAGGAAAAAAATCTCTGACCAGATTAAGAACTTTAGAAGTCACTACTGGATTAATCTGTATTAGAACATGCGAAGCTGATAATTTGAACTTATGACTAAAACACTTAAAAACTTGATGTCTCTAAGTAAAAGTAATCTAAGAATGCTCACAATCTTCCTCATAGGATTCTCAGATGAATTTTTAGATTCACAATAAAGATAAAATAGTTTCGACGGATCTTTTTGGCCGTAGTTCCATATTATTCTACAGTCAGTTAAATTGGCCCTCATATGAAAGACATAGATGTCAGAAAATAAATATCAAAAACGATTTTTCTAAGGACGTCTTATGACCGTAACATCAAGGGTATATAAGATTCGTTATTATCAAATCTAGCACTTTAGAAAAATATTTTTTCCATATTGCTTTACATTTACTGTATTGTTTGCATGTGTCAAGGTTATTTATTTAGTTGAGTGTAGTCGACTTTTGTTTTTTAAAAACTACTCAGTCGTCCATTCACGAATGAGTGAACGTTCAACTTCATGTTGTACACAAACCTACGAGTGTTTGCATAAGTACAACACTTATTTGTGGTACAAATGTATTTACATTTCTCGTGATATGCGAATGGTTCGTTAAATATTGAACATTAATTTAAGCGAAAAAGTTTGATTAAAAATATTGTTAAACAAAAAAAAATTTGTAACAATTAAAATTCTTATATTATATTTTTAATTGATTTAATAACTAGTATACTAGATAACTAGTTACTATATCTTACTTACTTAGCTTTAGTTATTGGCAAGTTATAATAATGGTCCTTAGAGTGCTAAATTCGGCTATGCCGAATCTCTCAAATCCTTCACCATAGTAATGTTCACTATACCCTTACTCTGTCATGTTTCCCAATTTCACAATAATATACATTTGGGTTTTACTTTTATGATCTTCAACTTCATAATTATAAATATAATATAAATATATAGATTTTTTTTTTAATTTTGTCAAAAATTTTTTGTAAAAATTATATTAAAAATTTTTTTGTAATAATTTTATCAATGATTGTTTGTAAAAATGTTATCGAAAATTTTTGGTAAGAATTTTGTCGAAAATTTATTGATAAAAATTTATCGATAATTTATTGATAAAATTTTATCGATAATTTTTAGTAAAATTTTTTGTAAAAATTTCATCGAAAATATTTTGTAAAAATCGAACATTTTTTCTTAAAATTTCATCGTAAGCTGTTGTAAAAACTTCGAAAATTTTCAAACATTTTTTTAAAAATTTTCACCAAAAAATGTTTGTAAAAATTTCATCCACAATATTTTTTGTAAAAATATCATCGACAAATATTGAAAAAATTTTTATCAACATTTTTATAAAAAATTTATCAAAATTCTTTTGTAAAAATTTTATCGAAAATTTTCGTAAAAATTTTATCGAAATTTTTTTTTGTAAAATTTTATCAAGTTTTTTTTTGTAAAAATTTCATCGATTTTTTTTTAAATTCATTAAAAATAATTGTAAAAATTTTACCGAAATTTTTTAGTAAGAGTTTTATTAAAATTTTTTTTGTAAAAGTGTTATCGGAAAGTTTTTGTAAAAATTTTACTGAGAATTCTTTATAAAAATTTTTAAGAAATTTTTTTTTAAAAATTTTATGGAAATTTTTTTTTTAATTTTACAGAAAACATTTTTGTAAAAGTTAGGACCTTCCTGCAATCTATATTGCGTTAGAATGGTTGGACTTAAGCACATTGGGTGGTCATATTGACAATGTGTCTATTGACTGCTCCTGTTTCCCAGTGAGCATCCTGTGGTTCTATAGACTACCTCTCTGTGCTTTCTATAAAGGCCTTTAATACAATTAAAAGCAGAAAAAGCCTACCAACCTAAAAACTAACCAAAAGCGCCCTCAAAGGGTTTATTGACCCCCCGACATCTGTATGCACTCCATGCGATCTACTGGTCGCGGTCTAGTATTTATTTAGCAAAAAAAGAAAAACAACGTGAAAAATATAGCTGGGCGTGGTTTTTTGCTTGCAACCTCGAATAGGCTGATGTCGCTGAATTGCATTAGTGTAATTTTAGAAACTAAACCTGGCATCATGTAGCAGTTGCCTAGATAAGTCCCATGTCCCCGCACCCATTTGAAGGTGACTGTCAATTTTTCCGCCATCGATTTAAGACTGCATTCCAGGACGACATTTGATGTGCTATACACAAGTTTAAGGGACATAATAGAGGCTTTACTGTCAGTGCAAAATCAGATATCTCTATTTGATATTCTGCGGTACCTTAGCCAGTTCGCCGCGTTTTTGATAGCAGATATTTCTGTTTGTAAGACATTGCAGTCATTCGGGAGTCTGAAACACATTCTAATTCCAAATTCTTCTATATAGAACTCCGCCTCCACTGACGCTCCCCTTTTGGAACCATCTGTATGAACCTTGAGTGCTCGAGATGGAGAATGACGAAAGGTGCAAGAGTCCAGGAATAATATTTTTTAAATTTCTTTATAAGTTTCAAAATAAGATCTTTATAAATTTCCTTTATTTTATTTAAATGAATTCTCCTAAAATAAAATTTTCCGCTCCCTTTAAAAAACAACTTAAAAAACGTTATCAACGTTTTTATAACAACGACCTAATGGACATGTAAGATTGAAAAACTAAACGAAATACATGATGCCGATTTATACACCAGAACAATTTGTCCCAAAACAAGCAGCAGGCATGAATACGACCTTGTTGTATCAATGGCTAAACGGGATTAAATAGGCTTATTTTACACATGAGCCTACAAATGTTCAAAAGTGAGAGCAAAACACATGCAAATATACTTTTTTGCCGATGACACTGTTAAAACAACACAGTTACCCAGATTATCCCTTTGCTTCACTTAAAAAACATAATAAAAAACAGAAAATTCAAAAAAAATTTGTTAATGCAAACAAAAACTTCATTCAGTAACATGATGATAACTTTCAGAAAAGCATTTTGATTGCTGTCACAATATTAAAAATAAATATATAGTTAAACTCGGTTATAATGAACTAAAATCCCAAAGTTGGGACCGGAAAAAGAAGACTGCTGTAATACAGCTATACTTTATTACTTTCGATTATTGCTGAAAGTATTTTATGAGCCCAATAAAAGAGTGTTCCAACAGTGAATTTTTTTTCCCCTTTTTTGCCTTATTTTTTGAATCGTAATTAGACTATTGATATATTCCTAGAAAGAGAATTGCCATAGCCGCTACAACAAATAATAAAATTAAAGGTTGTTCTGATAGTGACATGATTTGGACGTATAAGGCCTTATTTTTGGAACCGTAATTGCTAGACTCTTAATATTTTTATAGTAGATGTGTTGCCATTGCCGCTATAACAAAAAAGGGTGTTTCGTAATTACATGTTTTTCACTTATATTTTGAACCGCAATAGCTAGGCTCCTGATATTTTTATAGAAAGTAATTATATTCGAACAGTTGACACAGCGGACACTTAAAATTTACACAGATTATATTTTACAATATCTACTGTAAACACAAGTAACGAAAATTAGTTTAAAAAATATAAAAATATAAATGTCACGAATTTGAGGAATTTGACTTTTATTTTTAAAGTTGTACTGAACATAGTACGGAACCCTACGTGTGTGAGTCTGACTCGCACTTGACTGATTTATTTTAATTAATGCTTACAGATTTCTTTAATTAATGCCTAAAGATTTCCTTCATTTTTAGGGTTCCGTACACAAAGTGTAAAAACGTAACCTATTGTTTTCGCTACAATGTCTGTCCGTCTGTCAGCGCCTTTTATCTCTGGAACCGTAATAGGTAGACTCTTGAAATTTTCACAAATTAAAACTTATAGGGTGTTCCGATATAGAGGAGTTATTCACGAATATGTATTTATATCTTGATCTGTAGGAAGCATACACTAAAAATTTACAAACAGTAATTAAAACTTAGTTCGCTTTATAAACAAGTCTAAAAAAATAAACCTAAAAATAAAAGGGTGTTCCAATAGTGGTGTGATTTGCATGTATAAGGCCTAAGTTTTGAACCATAATAGGTAGACTCTTGAATTTTTCACAAAAGGCGTATAACTGTGGCCACTATAGCAACATACTAAAACTTATAGGGTGTTCCGAAAGTGACGTGTTATTTACCTGTATATATTTATTTCTTGAGCTACAGGAAGCAACCACTTAAAATTTGCAGTGATTTATACTATGTTCGCGTTATAAGCAAGTTACAATATTAAACATAAAAATTAACGGGTGTTCCGTTAGTGACATGATTTTATGTGTATATGGTATAGGTTTTGAATGATAATAGGTAGACTATTGAGGTTTTTACAGGATGAGTATTACTATGGCCAATATAACAAATAGTAAAAATTAAAGGGTGTACCGACAGTGACGTGATTTACATTCACATTGACTATTTTTTAACCATAATAGATAGACTCTTTAAATTTTCACAAATGGTGTATTACTATGACCCCTATAAAAACAATAAAAATTTAAAGGTTTTTGTCGACAGTGACGTGTATTGCATGTATAACGACATATTTTTTGAACCGTAATAAGTAGACTCTTCCAGTTTGTATAGAAGATGTGATGCCATGGTCGTTATGACAATTACTAAAAATTAAAGGGTGTTCTAACAGTGACATGTTTTTCACGTATAGTAACTTATTTTTGTAATAGTAATGGGTAGACTCTTGATATATTCATAGAAAGAGAATTGCCATGGCCGCTATAACCAATAACAAAATTAAAGGGTGTTCCGGCAGAGACATGATTTGTACGTAAATAGCCTTATTTTTTGAACCTTAATAGGTAGACTCTTTAAATATTTATAGTAGATGTTGTACTTCGGCTGCTGTAACAATTACTAATATCTAAAGGGTGACATGTTTTTCACGTATATTACCTTATTTTTTGAACCGCAATAGGTAGATTCATGTGTATTTCTATAGAGTATTACCATGGCCGCTATAACAAAAATTGCTAAAATTTAAAGGGTGTTCCAACAGTGATGTAATTATGACTTTAATTTTAAAATTAAAGGGTGACTCATAAGACATGAAAAAATTAATAAACATAGTACGGAACCCTAAGTGTGTGAGTCTAACTCGCACTTGACTAATTTATTTTTAATTAATGCTTACAGATTTCTTTCTTTTAATTTTTTTAGCTCAGATTTGATGGCCCTCTGTCTATCGACAGAGGGCCAAGAATTATTCAATTAATTACTTTATTTTTTATTATTAATATATATTTGTTATTTGCTGGATAGTAATATATCATTTGTGAAAAATTCTAGTGTGTGGCTCAAGAGATAGAGACCAGTAAAAAACCCTACAAAATACGAAAACTGCTGTTTTAGAGTAACAGAATGTCTATATTAAAGAGTTTTAACTTGTGTGGTGCCTAATTATTTTCTTCAACTTTAGTAATCCTCTTTAATTTTTTTTGCAACATACATACATACATATATATTTACGATTATTCCAGCTGATTATTAAGTTTTTCTTTCTTTTTATTTTTAGCATAAAATGTATTTTGTATTTATACATTATCGTACAAAATGTTGATAATTGAATGACAAGAAATGTTAACATTTTCTAACAACAATAACACAAAGAAAGAAAAAATACTCAACATTTACATGGCTAAAGTATTAATTCACATACCAGTATTAAGTTGTTTTCGCGTCAAATAACAACCATAAAGTTTCCAAGTTTTGTTTCCTTGAGTTCTTTTTCCAACTTCCGGCATGCAACTTAGTATTTTATGTCTTTTGACTTTTTCTGTTATTCGGTAAATATTTTTTAGAAATTTCAGTTTTTTGACAAAAACATTTATGTATGTGTTGAAAGGATTATTTTAACAACGTTCAATTTACTTTAATGAATTTACCAGACATGGGGGATTTAATTATATTTAAATTACAATTAACAATGCATGTTCTAAGTTACACATTACAAGTAATTCTAATTTAAATTAAAGACTAAAATCAATTACAACTACTTGTAATTTGTAATTGAATATTTTCAATTACACGTTACCTATAATTGTAATTGGCAATTTTCAAATACAAGTAATTGTAATTGTAATTAGGCAATAATCATTACTTTCAATCGAACAAAACTGAATTATGTTATTAAAAATGTTCCATTATCTGTAATTATAATTATTTTTTTTAATTACAAATTAACAGTAACTGTAGTTCTAATTTTTCAATTACAAGTAATTAAAAACATCTCAATTAAAATTTCAAATAGTGGAGTGTAGTGTAGTTGGAATTGAAAAATTCCAATTACCATTACATATAATTGCATAATTCCATGTGTAATTAATTGCAAACAGTAATTGGCATTCTCCAAGTCTGCAATTTACAGTAGTGGTGAGCAGCTTCTAACTTATTATACTCGCATAAGTATAGGGCAAAATATATCTGGTATTAAGTTAATAGGTTAATTGATCCGCCAGTAAATAAAATACAGTTTTTATAATTTTCGTAAATGACTGTTTGTTTCGTAGGGTTCGCCAGGTGTATAGCTGTTGCCGCTATAGCAACAAATACCAAAAATTATAGGGTGTTCCGATAGAGAGGTGTTATTCACGAATATGTGTTTATTTCTTGAACTGTAGGAGGCATAGACTCAAGATTTAAACACAGTAATTAAAACTTAATTCGCTGTATAAACAAGTATAAAAAAAAAACCTAAACATTAAAGGGTGTTCCGATAGTGGTGTGATTTGCATGTATAAGGCCTAAGTTTTGAACCATAACAGGTAGACTCTTGAAATTTTCACAGAAGGTGTATAAGTATGGCCACTATAGCAATGAATACTAAAAATTATCGGGTGTTCCGAAAGTGAGGTGTTATTTGTCTTTATGTCTTTCTTTCTTGAGCTATAGGAGGTAACCACTTAAAATTTGCAAACAGTAATTAACACTATGTTCGCTTTCGAAACAAGTATATAAAATTAAACCTTAAAGTTAAAGGGTGTTCCGAGAGTGACGTACTTTGCGTGTATATGGCCTAAGTTTTGAACGATAATAAGTATACTCTTGAAGTTTTTACAGGAGTTTTATTACAATGGAAACTATAACAAAAATTAAAGGGTGTTCCGACAGTGACGTGATTCTCATGTATAACGCCTTATTTCTTGAACCGTAATAGGTAAACTCTTAATATTTTGTACAGGAGATATGTTGCCTCGGGCGATATGACAATTACTAAAAATTAAAGGGTGTTCCGACAATGACATGTTTTTCACGTATAGTGACTTATTTTTTTAATCGTAATAGGTAAACTCTTGATGTATTCATAGAAAAAGAATTTCCATGGCCGTTATAACAAATAACAAAATTAAAGGGTGTTGCGACAGAGACATGATTTTTACTTAAATACTCTTATTTTTTGAACCGTAAAAGGTAGACTCTTGAATTGTTGACAGTAGATGTTGTACTTCGGTTGCTGTAACAATTGCTAATTACTAAAAATTACTAAAGGGTGTTCCACCAGTGACATGTTTTTCATGTATATTACCTTATTTTTTGAACCGCAATAGGTAGGCCTGATATTTTTATAGAGAGTGTTTTACCATGGCCGTTATAACAACAATTCCTAAAATTTAAAGGGTGTTCCAATAGCGATTCAATTTTCCCGAATATGACCTTGATTTTAAAAATAAAGGGTGCCCCATAAGACATGAAAAAATTAACAACTTGAATTTTAAAAGGCGTACTAAACATAGTACGGAACCCTAAGTGTGTGAGACTAACTCACACTTGACTGGTTTATTTTAATATAAATCTATTTCATTATATTTTTGTTAGTATTAGATGAAGTGTATCAAAAAACAAAAAAAAAAAACAAATGTAGGAAGTGGCAATATTTTCTTAGAGCTTTTCACTGGCAATATTCATGTTATATTTAAAATCATTATTTTTCACCTCCTTGATGACTGTTTCACTGTTATTAATATTGAATCAAATTATAATAAAATACAACAAAATGTTAAAATTAATTAACTTAAAAATAAATTTTTGTTTATATATTTAGTTAATATTTTATTTTAAACAAAAATTAAAAAAAAAATAAAGTATTAACAGAAAATAAATTTAATACATAGTTATACAGTCAATAAAGTAAGATGTAGACATTTGCCAAATGAATTATGATTTCTAAAAATCGATGACATAAATGTCGACAAATTGTGCCTAGAACAGAATGGAGTTGCAGGCTACATGAAAAGGACCTATTTCTTGTCCTCTAAGATCGTTCGATTTGGAGCCTCTTAAATAAATTCTTTTGGGCTAAGTTAAGACCAAATGTTATGATAAAAACTTAACAACTCTTGAATTATTGGAGGTAACTATAACTCATATCATTTGTGAAAAATTGGTCAAAGATTTCGCAATCTTTGAAAACATAAACAGCATGGAATTTTCCATTTATAAATTTTTAATTGTTTTATTTCACACCATCCTTTTATACATACATCTGTATTAAAACGTTACCAACCGAATGGAAAAACGTCACATTTAATTTTTAAACAAGAAATTTTCACTTTGTATGCGAGGTGAGACTGTTACAAAGCAACCAGTTTTTGCTCCACTTTGCACAATCAACTCTACTTGTTATACTCGTAGTTCCTTAGGTACACGACAATAACTGCTTCAATACAGCCTGTTGTTTACCTGCGCAATATTTGAAGACTATATATACGAGGTCTGTTGGTTAATTTTGAATTTTTTTAAAAATTATTTATTTATTCATCAATATCCATTTTGTCCCCTTCAAAGTAATACCCCCAGAGATAATGCACTAATGTCAACGCTTCTTTCAATCCTCTAAGCACTTCTGAAATGCGTTTTTCGCTATGGCCATCTCACTTTATCGCAACAATTGTTACAAAATGCTTTCCTTTCATTGGTTTCTTCAGTTTTGGGAATAGGAAAAAGTCGAAGGGAACCAAATCTGGTGAATAAGGTGTTGTTGCCATGGTTGAGCCTTGATTAGGGTGTTTTTCATAAAAAAATCACGAGCAATCATTGATGTGTGAGCTGGTGCATTATTGCAATGCAGAATCCATATTTTATCTTCGAAATGTAAAACTTTTGAGGAATATCGGTCGACTATTGCAGGCAGGCAAACACACAAACAAACACATCTTGCGCTTTAGCGTTCGACCATCCTTTTTTAGTATTTTTAAAATCCAAATTTAATTTTTTCGACTTTTTTATTTTTTAAATCTATGTTCCATTGAACTAGAAGTCAACAGATTTATAAATTGCAAAAAAATATTTTTATTAAAGAACAAAATTTAAATTATAGGCGAATATAAATATTTTTTGTTTTCATGCACACTTTAGTGTAACAAAATTTCTAATCTCGTTTTCAATTTAAACTACATACCATTTGTAGTAGCACTTGTGCCTTTATTTGAAAGAATTGGGCACATTTGCAAAAGTTTTAAAAACTTTCGAAGTAACACTTTTAAACTACAAAACAAGCAAAACATAAGTAAAACATATAAAATGTTACAGCATAAAGATGAAAGTGGAATGTAATGTTTTAAATACAAAACAGAAAATAAAACTATGCCAGGGTGTTACTTACAAAAACGATAAGAAAACGAAAAAAAAATAAAAATAAAACAAAAGTATAAAAATGTTCTCGTATATGCATGCAAGTGTGATTACATTCATATAAGTATTTCCATGTACACTCACACTCACACACAGGCACATATTTATATTTTCAACAATGTCCTGCAAACATATTTTCACAGTTTCCCCCTGCCAAATACAACATTTTTCTTTCAGCATTTACAAATCTAGTATTTTATGTCAAAAAATATTTTTGCACAAATAAAACAAAAAAACAAAAACGGAATGGAATGGAATGGAATAAAATGAATAAAATCGAATGATAAAAAGTTTTCGTTGTTAAGTTACTAGACTGGTAACAAACAACGTCTCTATTGTTTAAATAAAACCCAGTTTGGCAAAAAAAAAACTAAAACAAAAAAATATTTACTCAACTTAAAAACAAAAACTAAAGAAAAGAAAAGTATTTTTAACAATGTCCACTATAAAATGAAAATACCTTTTGTCTTTAGTTGGCATCGTGTTGATTTCAAACTGTACAACTACATGCAAATAGACAACACAAAACTAACAAGCTCACAGCAATTAAATATTCACTTTGTGACGGACTTGCAAATAATCTTACTATAGAAACTATGTTAGGTGTGGAGCCACCATCATTGATAAAATAATGGCTGGAAAACACTGGCTTGTCCATTGCTAGTGCGCCTACTTACTAAGCCTCCCAACCTTAACTTATTATATGTAGCTAATTTCGGCAGGCAGCTCGGCTAAAAATCATTTTAAGTTGTTTAAATTTGACTCCTTCTCTTCGCTTTAATCTCTACAGCTTTTTAAACCAAGTGTATATTAATCATGTTGCAATTTTATTTCTCACTGTAGCATAAAGTTAATTATGTTCTAAGTGTCTGCCATGTTAATCTTAACCTATTACACAAGCAGCCATAATAAATTATACTGTACAGTCTATAAAGTGCAAACCCAGCAGAAGAAATAGAATTTTTGTAAGCAGTACACGCTTTTTCAACTAATACAAAAGCTCTTAATATTAAGTACATATCGTCGCGTTTCTTCTTAAACAACGTAAGCGCCATTTTTTCGAAATGGTAGAAAATAACATTTTCCACCAGACTACATATTTTCAAAACCTCGTAACCGCCATACAAATGACATTTGCATGCAAAATATATGGTTTTTATAATGGGTGATTTTTTTGAGGTTAGGATTTTCATGCATTAGTATTTGACAGATCACGTGAGATTTCAGACATGGTGCCAAAGAGAAAGATGCTCAGTATGCTTTGACATTTCATCATGAATAGACTTACTAACGAGCAACGCTTGCAAATCATTGAATTTTATTACCAAAATCAGTGTTCGGTTCGAAATGTTCAAATGTGACAAATTTTGTTCAGCGATGAGGCTCATTTCTGGTTGAATGGCTACGTAAATAAGCAAAATTGCCGCATTTGGAGTGAAGAGCAACCAGAAGCCGTTCAAGAACTGCCCATGCATCCCGAAAAATGCACTGTTTGGTGTGGTTTGTACGCTGGTGGAATCATTGGACCGTATTTTTTCAAAGATGCTGTTGGACGCAACGTTACGGTGAATGGCGATCGCTATCGTTCGATGCTAACAAACTTTTTGTTGCCAAAAATGGAACAACTGAACTTGGTTGACATGTGGTTTCAACAAGATGGCGCTACATGCCACACAGCTCGCGATTCTATGGCCATTTTGAGGGAAAACTTCGGAGAACAATTCATCTCAAGAAATGGACCGGTAAGTTGGCCACCAAGATCATGCAATTTGACGCCTTTAGACTATTTTTTGTGGGGCTACGTCAAGTCTAAAGTCTACAGAAATAAGCCAGCAACTATTCCAGCTTTGGAAGACAACATTTCCGAAGAAATTCGGGCTATTCCGGCCGAAATGCTCGAAAAAGTTGCCCAAAATTGGACTTTCCGAATGGACCACCTAAGACGCAGCCGCGGTCAACATTTAAATGAAATTATCTTCAAAAAGTAAATGTCATGGACCAATCTAATGTTTCAAATAAAGAACCGATGAGATTTTGCAAATTTTATGCGTTTTTTTTTTAAAAAAAAGTTCTCAAGCTCTTAAAAAATCACTCGTTATTTCAAGTTGGAAATGATAAAGTTTCAACCATTAATTTTTTGTATTTGATACTAAAAATATCCGGAAAGTTTCAAGCCAATTGGATCATTTTTGATAAAGTTATAAGTATTTTTTTAATAAATATAACAACAAATTAATTTACACACAGAAATTTGCAATTTGCTGTTTGCGCCGAAACCACGTAAGCGACAGATTTGGCTACAGTTAATTGTAAGTAACAAATTTTTTAAAAAAAAAGTTTCTATACCCTTCAGAGAGTTGCACAGTCATGCTTTGAAAAATTGTTTTTAAACCCATATTAAAGAAGTTATTAAGTTTTTTTTGTTGTCTGAAAAATGATTTCTTGGGGCTTACGTGGTTTAAGAATAAACGCGACGATATGTATGTTTACAAAAAACAACGAGTTTTTTATATTTAGCCCAAGGCGAATTCATACCAGGTGGAGTCAATAGCCCAGCTGATTGTTTTTTGCTCTCTTTTTTTGCTAATGTCTTGTCAAAAAATACATTGTTTCATATCTGCTAATCTAATGTCAAAGTTGTTGTTTTGTTGTAGTTGTTGTAGTTGTTGCTCACACAGTACTGCCTACTAAAAATCACAATTGTAAGGTAGAAATAAAAAAAAAAGTTTAAATTTGCGAAGAGTTACGACAAGTTACGCAAGATGTCTACAATGCGCTGAAATAAGCACTTAAAAGGAAATGCTATCGCGAACGAATATCATGTCATACGTAAGCAGGTTTGTAAGCAAGAACAACTCGTCATTCCCTTACAAATGCAATGTTCCGAAACAATGCGTCAACTTTAAAACTGTTGACTTGATTCTTTTTTTTTACCACATTACAGACAAACCTTAATAACCGCGC
This sequence comes from Phasia obesa, assembly GCA_949628195.1. Lineage (NCBI taxonomy): Eukaryota > Metazoa > Arthropoda > Insecta > Diptera > Tachinidae > Phasia > Phasia obesa. The sequence goes on along the minus strand of OX451218.1, from coordinate 24,979,331 downwards.
AAGGTGTAACGCTGTCTAGCACCTCTTTAATGAGCAGTAATGTTAACTTATTTTGTTTAATTAAATTAAAACACAAAAATAACAATAACAGTTTGTTTGCATCCAACTTCACTACCTAACGCTCTGTCAATATTGTCTTTTCTAATTTCTAAGCGGTGAAGTCGCGCTATTTAGGTTTGCTTCATACATTTTGTATGTTCATGAGAATTTTTGACTGTTACTAATAATTGGCGATGGCGTTTTGAAACATTAACATTGTCAATGTTATTAATGTTAGTATCGTCTTTATATTGCTCGCAAAAACATAAAACATCAGCAAATATCAATTTCTTCACTATTTCAATAGATTGGTGACTACTCCAAGATAATGACAACCACTTGATGCAATATCGGTCAATAATATGATGCCATATCTTCTGACCAGTCCACTTACTAATCTAAAGATCTCAACATAATTGCAGATGTAATTGATTTCGCTGTTGTGAACTCTTTTTAGTGAGTTCTTCGTTCTTCCCGTCACCCACAAACTATCCTAACGTTCCATCCTAATCCAATTGTTCTTTTTATCATAATTTCCTGAAATTTATAATTATAATAAATAATTAATAATTTTATATAATTAAATAGTTAATTTACATTACAAGAAACAAGAAACAAGAAAGTTCCAAAGAAAATTAAAAAAATTGCATGAAATGATTTATTTATTATTATAATATTATAACAACAATTCATTTGTATGTTTTTAAAATATATTCATGCAAAATTCATCGAAATTAATTTTTTTTTATTTTTTTTTTTCAATAAAAATCCATTTGAAGATTTGTTGAAGATTAAAAAAAATCATATTTTGCAGATTCTTTGAAAAAAAAATCGTTATATGTAAAACAAGACTCTCCCAAACAGAACAAAACATATGTATAAAGATTTTCAGTAGCCAGCGCTCAAGAAAGTAGGTTTGTGTCGCTTTTTTTCAATTTTTCAATTAAGTTTTATTTTTTATAAATATGCGGGAAAATATTAAGCAACAAATTAAGAGGTTTATATAGGCAACTATTTTTTTTATCATAGCCTTTATTATTATTACACCAAAAACAAATATGCTAAAAAATATTTTTTTAATGAAAAAAATGCATTTTAAACATCAATTCATGCACTTCTTTACGTATTAATTTACGTTTAGTCGTTAAAATATTTTTTTATTCAATTACACATAATTTTGTTCAAATTTGCTGTGAAAGTAATCCACACCAAATTTTAAGACTCTTACGGATTTACCAGGGTTCAAAATTTTTCATATATGAACATTCAAAAATCAACATTCATTATATTTTTCATAAATGAGAAATCTAAAATTTTATATTTATTTTTCATACACATAAACGAACAACAAAAAATATTCTGCCTATGTTTATACATGTATACATACATGATAAATGATAAATTAGCTTCTTGTCATTAATGTTCTTCGTTATAAATGTAACGCACATTTATGAACGTTAAAAATTATCATAAATGAACATGAAAGAATTTTCTGCCTACGATCGCACATGTATGAACATATCAACTTTATTAACATATTTAGGTGATTATATATAGAAGGGAAAAATAAAGAAAATCCGTAATGTTCTTCTGCATATGTATGTAAGTAAGTGTATTCTAAATGTTATTTTTCGTTTTATTTAAAAACACATACACACATACAACATACATACATATTATGTTTTGTTACTGCATACGTCGGCAGTTGCACATTACAAACTACATACATACATATTTGAGTGTATTTCTAAGCGTGAATGCTTAGCGCATATTTTTATATGAACTTTTTATATATGAAAAATTATCAAAATTGTAAATACTCCAATATGAATACTCAAATGTGAAAAACAAACTATGTTGTCATTTATTCACTTTTGAACAAAAAAAAAAAAATATCGTATTCAGAAATGAAAACACAAACAAAATTTTTTAGTCTCTCACACATGTATGAAAAGAAACAGCTAAAAATAAAATTTACACATTCATACATAAATGAACAGTGAGTGTACATTTTGGTAGTCTGGTATTTACTTCAATTAAATGTACCAATTTTTGGATAAAATTCTAAAATTCTAAACATTATTGTAAAGCTCTGTAAAAGACAGACAGGAAACGAGTTACCCATTACTTTAAAACAGCGCCATCTGTTGCGCAACATTGCTTAAAATATACTGTTTTCAAAACTAAAGGATGCCTTAAAGTATGCAATACCTTTAAATCGGTAAAACAACATCGTCGTACTTTCACTGCTTTTTCTACACTTTATCGTGGATGTAAGATATTTTTGCGGAAAAAAAGTATCTTATATTAGATTCAGGATACTAAGGTTCCTCCTCACAAAATTTTGTTAAAATCCATTCACTAGTTCTTACGTGATGCGAACACAAAAAAAAAAGAAAGACAGACAGACATGAAATGTATAACTATTTTATTATATGTATAGATGTCACACATTTATATATGCATATAATAAAACAGTGATGTTTTTCCTGTCCGTCTGTGTATCTGTCCGTCTGTCTATGTTCGCATCACGTAAAACTACTGGATGGATTTTAATAACATTTTGTGAGGAGGCACCTTGGTATCTTGGTTCAAATGTCTTCAACTACATTTTTCCTCAAAAATATCTAATTTCCAAGAGAAACTAGAGAAAAAGCAGTGAAAGTATATAATTTTAGCGACTCAATGTTACTGTAAATTTTCCAGCAAACAATTTTTGTTTTCAAAAACTATTTGTTTTGCATTAGCAAACTTGCCCCGTTGATAACATTAATTAATCGTAATTTCACTACAAAACTAAAACTCTCAAAAAAAAAATTGCTATACACAATGCGCCAGAGCCAAATATAGATAAGAAGTCTTCTGTTTTATTAAGCTTCAGTAAAAACAACCTTCTTTTAAAAGCACAAAAACTATCGTGCATTTAAATAATAGAAAAAAATAATAAAATTCTTAAAAGTATAGCATTTTTCTACAATTTATAGTTTAAACTTATTTCTTTCTAAACTGAACGTTTTAGTAGTTTGCATTTGTATAAAACAACTACACAACATGTACAACCTTCATGTCCTTCTTACACACACATCTTCTCGCTTTCAAACATTAAACGAGAATATCATGTTTCAGGATATTATACAAACTTATGTACTTTTGAAGATGTTAACATTCAAGTTATAAGTTTAATGAATGAATAAGAATAGTGAAGTCTTTCTGCTTACGAGTATGCTCTAGGAACAAGGTTTTTGATTTTAATCTTATAAAAAGCAAAAACGATTAGTTATAGCGTTAAGAAGACAACAAGAAGAAGAGTTTAGCAATTTCTTAAAATAATTAATCTTTAAAAGTTATTTATTGTATGTTTATTTACAATTGAATTAACAATAAGTCCTCATATTCCAAGTATACATACTAAATTATACTTAATTAAGTCAAGACAGCGATGGTAAAAATATTATTTTTAGCGTTGCTGCAGTCACTTTGGATTCATCGCTGTGGTGTTCGGTCTCTAACTCTCCTTTTCAGTAGCCTTTAGCCACGATGTACATATTTCAAACTTTTGTTTCAACCGGTAGCACATTTAGATCTTAGTACATGTTTAACGGTCTATCGTCTCAGATTTTCCTTTAAAACCACCAGACCCAATGATTCGTAGTGGTTATTCCTAAGGAAAGGAAGACCTCGCATACCTGAGTCTAAGCCTATTCTCCTTCCTCTTTAAACCACTTGAACGGTTAATAGGTCTACACCTGAGGACAAAGATCAGTACGATCTTTGAGATCTTCACATCTCAACATGAATACACCAAAAGCAAATCGGTGAAGACGGCGCTGCTTATGCACGAGGGTTTATTGAAAAATACCTAGAGCCTATAGAATTTACCTTGATGGCTTTTCTAGACACAGAAGGAGTCTTCAACAATGTAAAACCGGAAATAGTTATACCGACTCTGGAGAGACTTTATTTAAATCAGTCAATAAGTAGCTTCGTGTGACCAATGGAGTCAGTATTTCCTACATTGGACCGGCTACAATCTATAGGGTAGCCAAGTGAGCGACAACGCAATATGGGAACCTACCAACCTCTTCTTTGGAGCATTGCCATAAATACAATGCTTACGAAACTAGACTTCATGATTCTTGTATATGGCATTTTGAAGGAAAAACCAGATCAATGTGTTCCAAGCTTTTTGGCCTCAAAGAGTTGAGGTATGGTTTAATTATTTATTAGAATAGGAGGACATACGCCTTTACACAGTTGTACATAAGCGAAAATGGTTTCTAAAGCCCCAACTTGTATTAGTATTGAAGCAGCCTCTTAACTTAAAGAGCCTATTTTCGACCTCCTTCTATCCCCAATGAGTTGCTGAGTTTCGTGCTAACACTAGCCTTTACTCTCGACTGTATAAATTTCTGACTATCGACTGGCAACTGACAATGATGGTGAACAATATCACGAATTAAATGGTAATTTCTGGCATTTGTCTGAAATCTAGCATCCACATTTGGTCGCTGTTGGGGTATGGGAGTCCAAATTAGGCAAATTTTCCAATGCGGCAAAGAAATGTATGAATACACGGGGTTTTTTAGTTTTATAATAAAATTCAATTTTTTATTGGTGGTTATACAAACCTTTTGGTATGATAGCGAGTTGAAAACTGAAACTTGTTACAATATTTTTAAGTTTTACAGCTCATTTAAGATGAGATCTTTATAATTATTAGTTCTCTTTTCTCACTACACTACGCAAAACATAATAATTTAATCACGCATAAACATCCCGGCCCCCTTGCTATTATGCAACCTTGGGAAACCGGAAGTTGATTAGAAATTTTGTTTTACTAATATATATATAAATAATTCATATTTAATATTAATATAATAATTAATTGCAAGTAGATAATATAGAAATGTATTTAAATGTAAAAAAAAAAAAAGGGAAAGCATCTACACTCCAAACCTGCCAATAATGGTCCAGCCTAGGACTGTATCTTGCGCCATAGGAGTACCAACTGTCTCTGGCTGAATGTTGGTTTTTATAATGCGTGGATACACGTCAGCGCCAAGTATAAAGTTGACGTCATCATTTCTAAAAAAGTTAGGGTCAGCAAGACGCAGGTTGCTGTATAAAGACGCTACTCTCTCATCAATTTCTTCTTTAGGTTGTTTGCGTGGTAGATCGCTAACTACCTTTGCTGTTACCATAATTTTCGGTCCATCCTCATAACGGGGCCTGATTTTTATTTGACACCACCGGTCGTCACCAATTCGCTTCACTGGAAGCTTGTAACGTTGTACAAGAAACTCTGCCATAGAGCTCGTTTCCTCACAAGGGTTAAGTATTCCTCGGACATTGCCCCATTCTTTCCCCAGCTCTACTTTTGCAATAATTGTTGGTATGAGTGTTACGCTACGTGGACTGGAAGCAGTTTCTTTCGTGGAGTCAGTTTTTACTTTATTTACTCGCAGACGTTCGTGGCGATGTAGTGACGTATGGTGTTTACCTCCACATTGGCGACATCGATTGGTATTGGGACACCGGTTGACTTTGTGGGAGTGTGCCAGACAGTTCTCACAGTAGTGGTATTTTCTCACTACTTTAAATTTGTCCACAACATTCATGCGTTTGAATTTTATGCATCTTCTAAGGGGATGATCCTTATTACATATGCGGCAATCAAAGGACCTTGATGGATAGCGAGAGTTGCGTTGGTGACGGCTACGGTCTTTTTCTTCTAGGGGTGAGAGGCTCCTGCGGCTATGACGTGGCATTGTTATGGCTGTAAATAGATATAAAAGTGCATTATTAGTTGTGTTCGGGGTTGGGGAGTAAAACTAATTTTACGATTGGCCTAGTTACGATGCCATTGGCAGTTCGTATTTCGGCGACTCTAACCCTGTTATCTCGACCACGGATAACATTTTCTATACGGCCGAGACGCCACTGATTTGGGGGTAGATTGTCTTTTCTTATAATGACAAGATCACCTATAGCGTAATCACGCTGGGGGTATTTCCACTTATTACGCTTGTGGAGCTCTTTAAGGTACTCCTCCTTCCACCTTTGCGCAAAATAGTGATGCAGAATCTTTAATTTTTGCCAACGGTTCACATGACTCAATGAATGATCTGAAAGATCAGGTTCGGGGGGAGATAGCAGTGGGTTGCCTATAAGAAAATGACCGGGGGTAAGTGCACATAATTCGGTAGGGCTTTCGCTTATTGGGCTAAGTGGCCGAGAGTTTAAACACGCTTCGATTCTTGCTAGCATAGTAGAAAATTCTTCGTAGGTGAAACTCTGGCTATGAGACACTCGTTTGAGATGCATCTTGAAGCTTTTCACGCCAGCTTCCCAAAGCCCCCCCATGTGAGGTGCACCTGGCGGTATAAAATGCCATTCTAGCAAGGCAACACTATGTTGATCAATTAATTTTCGGCGTATTAGTGATAAGAACTCAGTTTTTTCCGCATCCAGTATATGTGAGGCACCAACAAAGGAGGTACCATTGTCCGAATATATAGCACTGGGGGAGCCTCGGCGCGAGAAAAAACGTGCAAACGCATCTAGAAATGCTTGAGTCGAGATTTCACTTGTAAGTTCGAGATGTATCGCCTTAGTTGCGAAACAGATGAACACTAACACATAACCTTTCGTGATTTTGCAACCACGCCCAGCATACGTTTTGACATCAAAGGGGCCCGCAAAGTCGACTCCAGTGTTAGTAAACGGGCGAGAAAGAGTTGTCCTCTCGGAAGGTAAGGCAGCCATTATCTGTTGACTTTTCTGACGTTTTTGAATTACACATTCTCGACACTGTGATAATGTAGTTTTAATTAGGACTTTTAGTTTAGGAACGTAGTAATAAAGCCTCATAAGTCTATACAATAGGGCATTTTGACCGTGGATCGAGTATTTGTGTAGATATGCTAGAAAGAGCCTTGTATAGCATCCGTGATAAGGCAGCAATATCGGAAACCTCTCATTGTAACTTAAGACAGGCGAGTTAGTTAAACGACCGTTAATCCTCATAATGCCAGTGGTATCCAGAAATGGATTAAAAGTTAAAAGATGACTTTTTCGGGGTAGCTCCAGGCCTTGCGATAATAAGTTATATTCATCTTCGAAGTGAAACTTTTGGCAAGAGATTATCATTCGCGACTTGGCGTGCTCTATTTCAGCTTTGGTAAATTCATTAGTTGTCACGAGCTTATGTCGTAACCTTGTGTTGCACCTGTAATAAAAACGAAATACCTGACACGTAACACGCAAGGATTTTGGAAAGTCTGAGATATTTGCGAGAAGTTCCGTACTGCGGATTTGAGTCACGTGAACTGAAACAGGTTTTATCTCCTCTTCGGTATCGAAATTCTTTGAATTCTTAGGCCATTGACTTTGCGGCAGGCTAAGCCATGAGGGTCCATGCCACCATAATTTGCTAGCTATAAGCTGTGATACGGTGAGTCCACGAGTTGCCAAATCAGCGGGGTTATCTTTAGAATCAACATGAAACCAAGATTGATTCCCAACCTTTTCAATTATAGAGGAGACTCGATTCTCCACGAAAGTTTTCCATCTGTTAGGGGATTTTTGTAACCATGCCAAGACTATAGTCGAGTCGGTCCACAGAAACAGTTTATAGCTTTTTAGGTTAATTTGGGATTGAATCGAGTCTATCATTCTGGCCATTAATTGGGCGCCACAAAGTTCTTTTCTGGGTAATGAGACAAACTTAACGGGGGCGACTTTCGTCTTTGCGACAAGGAGATGAGTCGAGACAGAACTTAAATTTTCTGCGCGTAAATACAGAGTTGCGGCATATGCTTTTTCTGAAGCGTCGCAGAATCCATGCAATTCGATTGAGAATGTGGGATCGAAGTCAACAAATCGCGGAATTTTAATATTTTCTATGTTCGCATAATCATCTATAAACCCATGCCAACTAGATAATGTTGACGGTTTAAGATCTTCATCCCAGTTTGTTTCATCCTTCCAGATTTGCTGCATGATCATTTTTGCAACAATAATTTTAGGGGCCAGCCAACCGGCGGGGTCAAACAGTTTGGCGATTTGAGACAAAACTGATCTTTTTGTGATGGAATTTCGATCGGGGTAATTCTTTAAGCGGAAATAGAAATGATCACTTCCAGCATTCCATCGTAAGCCTAAAGTCTTGGTGGTACAAGAGTCTGACAATTTCAGGAACTCTGTATCTAGTAGATGATCGGGGGATAAATCCTTTAGCAAGTAGTCACTGTTTGCTGTCCATTTACGTAGCGCGAAGCCAGCGGATTGAAGGACTTCGATTATTTCATTTCTCGCTTTCAGAGCAGCAGAAATTGTGTGGGCGCCAGCCAAAACATCGTCTACATACATATTATTACGAAGAATGTCGGCTGCGATGGGTTTAGTGGGTTCGTATATGTTAGCTAACTCAAGCAGGGTACGTAACGCCAGATAGGGAGCACAATTTACACCAAATGTCACAGTATTCAGCTCAAAATCCTGGGGGGTTTCGTCAGGCGAACTTCTGAAAATTATCCTCTGAAATGGGGAGTGTGTGGGGTTGACTAGTATCTGGCGATACATTTTTTCAATATCAGCATTGAAAACGTATCTGAATAGCCTCCAGCGCAAAACTAATATGGTTAAATCTGATTGCAGAGTAGGACCGGGGTAAAGCAAGTCGTTAAGACTATTTCCATTTGATGAGGGGCTAGAAGCATTAAATACTACACGTAATTTCGTGGTAGTGCTATCGGGTTTCAGAACCGCATGGTGGGGTAAATAGTAAGTGATGTTTGCATTTGAGGGGGTAACGTTATTCATGTGATTTAACGATGAGTATTCAGAAATCACCTTATCATAGTCTGATTTCAGTTGCGGGGTTTTCAAGAGCCTAGACTCATTTCTCATAAATTGAGAGAGGGCAATATGGCGAGATGATCCTATATTTATATCACGCGGATATTCACGACGAAATGGCAGAGAAACTACGAAGCGGCCATGTTCATTACGAACTGTCGTAGATTGGTATAAATCTTCACAATAACTATCTTCCTCGGATAGATGGGGTCGCTCTGGAACTTCTTCCAGTTCCCAAAATTTACGTAGCTGATTATTTAATGCAATCTCAGTATAATAAGATGCTACAGAATGCCGACTATTTCCTGATAAGATTCTGCCTGTGACTATCCACCCGAAGACTGTTTGTTGCGCTACCAAAGTTTTGCCTTTGTTCCATTGCAGGCCATTACGAATAATTTTCGGGTAGATGTCACCACCAAGAAGAAGGTCTATGTCTGAGTTTTTATGTTGTTGAGTGTCAGCCATTTGTAGTTCGGTAAATTGGTTTTCATCCGCGGCCGATAATGCGTAGTAGGGGAGTTGACCGGCTAGTTTTCTAACAACGAATGCATCCACACAACTTTCAAAAGAGCTGTCTATTGGTGACCCTATTTGAATACAGCACACTTTTGTCGAAGTCGCTGTCAAAGCCTCGTTAAGACCGTGGATTTCGGTTGCAGAGGGACGAGTATTTATTGAAAGCTTTTTTTGAAGTTTATTGGAAATAAAGGTAGCTTCTGAGGCCGAATCAATTAAGGCACGTACTGTATATTTAAAATCATTTGAATAAATATCGACAAGGGCAGTACCCAGTAAAACTGTAGAGTTCGATGTGGACTGTATTTGAGTGGAATAAGATTGTCTCGTTTGGGCTACCGCTTGAGCAGAAGTAGAGGGATTCGCGTTTAAATTTGATGTTTGAAGGGGGTTTAGAACACGAGAGTCATTCGGGTGCATATTCAAAGGCGAAGCTAAAGTGCGAGACATTGATTGGGGGTTGGGGTATTGAATTGCGTTAGATACTTGCTCCGTTCGATGTAGCAAGGAATGATGTTTTTGCTTGCATATATGGCAAACATATTGACTTCTACATTTCCTAAACTCGTGAGAAGTTCCAAGGCAATTCGAACATCTTTTTTGTTTTTTAACGATCGAAAACCTTTCCTCAACAGACATTCCGAGAAATAAAGGGCAAAGCCTAAGGGGGTGACTTTCTGGACAAATAGAACATTTCCCAGACTTACTTTGAGAAACAGTTGTGCTATAACTTTTAAGTTTCTTCTGATCCGCAGGATGAGATTTCTTCGAATTAAAAGATTTATTATTATTTGACGTATGGGGGTTAGCGAAAGTGGCACGAATATCAGCTACCGACTCTAGGGTCTGAAAACGCGAAGTTAAAAAAGCGTCCATTTGCTTCCATGTCGGCAACTCTATGCTACTAGGAAGGGACTGCTCCCAGAGACCAAGGGTATTTTCTGGTAGGCAAGTCGAGCAGATGTACACGAATATGATGTCCCAGCTTTCCGTATCAATTTGAAGAAGTTTAAGATTTGTGACACAGTCATTTATTGTGTGTTGAATACTCCTAATATTGTTACCAGTTTCCTTATAAATTGGGGTTATATTAAACAGGGTCTTTAGCTGAGCGTTGACTAGTATTCTTTTATTTTCGTACCGATTAACTAGATTATTCCATGCCATTTCGAAACCATCGTTAGTTATCGGACAAGTCTTAAGTAACTCTCGGGCCTCCCCCTGTGTCTTTTTAAGCAAATGACACATTTTCTCGACTGGAGATAATCTTTGGCAATTTCGATACAACGCCGTGAACATGTCACGAAACGTTGGCCATGACTTATAATCTCCATAAAATATTTCAGTGTCGCAGGGCGGCAAGGAAATATTAGGAGCAGATTCATTTTGGGGGAGTGAAGCTGAAGTCGAAACCTTATTGGGATCAGCCTTTTGGCAAAGAGCATCTAACAATTCATTCGATCTTGATAGAACTTTAACGTGGGCTTCAAAAGTTGAATAAAAACGCGATTTTAATGTTTCGATTTGGACTTCCTCTTCCAATTCATTAAATTTATCTAAAATGTCATCGTAACACGTTCGAAATTGCGACCAGAGGCGGACAATTTCATCCTTTTGGACCTCTAGGGTATGAACTGAATGAATGTCAGCAGGCAGGTTAGCAAAATATCCTTGAAACTCTACCACACGGTCAGATGCACGAATAAAAGAGTCTAATATGGACATAATGACGTTTATATAAGGGTTTACCTATATAGTGTAATGCCAGAAATGAATATAACCAAGTAAATAAAAAAAAAAAACGGTTATGATTCCAAATTATAACACTAGGGGTTACGGAACACTCGCCAAATAGAAGACCAGGAGCCAGATAAACAACAGTATAATACGCGTGATCGAAGCGCAAATATTTTTCCAGGTATAATTAAAATAAATTTTAAAAATATAATTTACCAATAATTATTGGTAGGGGAAAGCAGGCATACAGTTATTATTTCACTTTATTTGGGATTAAGTAAATTTTATAAAACTTTATTTATTTCTATTTAAGTTATGTTTAGTGAAACTTTAGATTTATTTATATGTGTATCTTGGATGAGATATTTTTTAAAATAATTTTTATTTAAATTAAATTAAATTACAGTTTTTTAATTTGTATTAAAATTTTAATTTAATACTGTTAAACTTGAGGCAATTACTATTTGAGTGAACTTTTGTTTAATTAAATTTTAATTTAATTTGTTATTATTATTTATTTTTTATTTTTAATTGTTTGAGAAAAAAAAGCAATTAATATTTTGAATTGAAACAGTGTAACAAGCAAAGATAATATACATAAACGTGAAATTACTTAAAAAAAGATAGATGAAGTTATAACAACTGTAACTTGTAGGTTTAGTTATTTTATTGATGCGCTTGTTTTCATTTTATTTACATATGTATGTATGCTTGTTTGTGTTCGAACTTTGATCACTTCTTTGCCTACGTTTTCGTTGTCATCAAACTCAAAACACAACATCTGTTTGAAATAAATTTTTAATAATGTTTGATCCTCTTTACTTTCACAACTTATAGTTTGATCAGACTTCAAACTTAATGTTCGATAAAACGCGTTACATATCCAACATTCTGTTTCTAACTTTTTAAGTTCGAACTGGTTTGATCACTTGTTTGTTGTTCTCATTTATTTTGTACTTCAAAACTGTTGGAGGATTTGCTCACTCAAAAGATTTCTTGAATTTAAAATATCATACTCAATAGATATTTTTACACTCAGAGAATATGTTTTTTTTTTTTTTTTTTTTTTTAAAAGGTGTGGAATTTGTTTCACTTTATGGGGGAAATTTTATTTTAGCAAATAATAACTGTATGCCTAAACTTGTTGTTTTTGCACTTTTTAATATAATGAAGCACTTTATTTTTTCATGTAGAAAGACAACACTTACTTTGATGTGATGATATTAAGTGATGATTTAAGATTTAAAAGTTGCTTCCAAATGGGGGTTGAAATAACGATTCCTTGAGGAAGATGTTACCTTTTTTGGGGGTTGAAACAAGGATTCCTTGTGTTGATTTGTTACGGGGGTTGCTGACTTTCTTTCCACAAAAGATTATATTTGCCAAAAAAATCCTCTTCTTGAAATCCGGCTCGATTGGACCAAAAGTGTTGGGGTATGGGAGTCCAAATTAGGCAAATTTTCCAATGCGGCAAAGAAATGTATGAATACACGGGGTTTTTTAGTTTTATAATAAAATTCAATTTTTTATTGGTGGTTATACAAACCTTTTGGTATGATAGCGAGTTGAAAACTGAAACTTGTTACAATATTTTTAAGTTTTACAGCTCATTTAAGATGAGATCTTTATAATTATTAGTTCTCTTTTCTCACTACACTACGCAAAACATAATAATTTAATCACGCATAAACAGTCGCATTTATTCTTAAACCACGTAAGCGCTAAGAAGTCGTTTTTCAGAAAACGAAAAAAAATTATTAACTTCTTTAATATTGGTTTTAAAATATTTTTTTTGGCAAAGCATGGCTGTGCGACTCTCTGAAGAGTATAGAAATTTTTTTTTTTAATTTGTTACTTACAATTAATTGTAGCCAAATCTGTCACTTACGCAAACAGCAAATTGCAAATTTCTGTGTGTAAATAAACATTTATTTTTGTATTTATCAAAAAAAAAAACTTTTAACTTTACTAAAAATACTCCAATTGGCCTTTCATGATTTTTCTTATCTTAAATAATCTTAAATACAAAAAACTTAGTGGTTGAGACTTTAACATTTCCAACTTAAAATATGAAAACCATTATATTTTGCATGCAAATGCCCTTTGTATGGCGCTTATGAGGTTCTGAAAATGGATTTATTTATTTTTCATACAAACTTGTTAAGATGAGAATGTAGTCTGGTGGCAAATGTTATTTACTACCATAAAAACCAAAAAAGTCAATTTCGAAAAAAAATGTCGCTTACGTGGTTTAAGAAGAAACGCGACGATTTAACGTGTATATGGCCATTTTCGAACAATGGCCATATACACGTTAAATCGTTATGCCTTATGATAGTCAGTACTGAACACTCAATCAATACCTGCACTTCTTCTATACACAGTTTGCAAGTATCGTCTTCTTTGATCTTGATATTGGCCAGATGATAGTTAAAGTTTCCATGACCTATTACTAATGCAGTTTAAGGTAATATGATTATATCTATATTTAGAGACTAACCCGTCTATCTCTTGAGGATAGACGGATAGACGCATAGAATTAATCTTTACCTTATCCATCGCTGTCGAATACTCACGGTCCTGTTTGATTTTATCAAAAATTTAAATTATAAAATTCCCAGTAATGGTTAAAATATTTTCACCCCACACAGAACTTCATATGCGCAGATTAGTCAATATAGAAAAGTTAAAAATTGAGTTCGAAAGATATAAAGAATTCACCATCTTACCAGGGGGTCTATAACCGACCGTCAACACAAGGAGGTGTAAGTCGAACGAACTACGGGCAGTAAACTAGGTTACGGCAAGTCGAACCTTTGGAGGTCGACAGATAGGTATATAGTGTTCACTCGACTTATCTTGGCCATCCTCTTAGACCGCCAACACAAAAACGTGTGAGACGAACTACTGGCAGTAAACTCGGTTACGCCAAGCAATAATATCTTAAGGAACTCCGGGTTCACTTTCTTCCTTCACAGAGTTTTTGGTAAATTTATGATTTAACTTATATATTAAGCCCTTAGTAATATACCTTATCGTATCATTTGCTATCCTTTTCAACTAAATTTAATAATCCTTGTGTTTGTGCGCTAGTATTTTTTCCTGAATTCGAATTGATAATTCATACTTCATCCCTTCTCGTTGAGAATTGGCTTAGCTTTCTTTAGTTTTGAGATGTTTGATAAAAGAATTATTCATCTTTACGACTGGGATCTAACTAAGTTAGTGAGTGTAAAAGTAGCCAGCCTTACGTTAAAACACAACGTTCTTGATGAGATTAGATAAAAAGAGGATTTCTTTCTTTGTGTGATCTTTCCATAACACATTTGCTCTACCACCATGCAAATTTTCAGCCAAATCGCTGAAAGTGTATTTGAAATATCAAGTTTTGCATTTAAAACGAAAAAAACCGTTGGTAGCACTAGATTGTTAATTTAATTTAATATTGGTATCTTTCAATTATGTATGGAACCAAATATCGGCCAAATGACCGCCGCGACCTCGGCGGCACACCTCCATCCGATGCTCCAAGTTTTTGATGACGCTGAGGCATAATTGAGGTTCTATGCCATTAATGTACCGAACTATCTCATCCTTTAGCTCTTGAATTGTTGCTGGCTTATCAACATACACCTTTTCTTTCAAATAACCCCAAAGAAAGAAGTCTAACGGTGTCAAATCACATGATCTTGGCGGCCAATTGACATCGCCACTACGTGAGATACCACGGCCATTGAATTTGTCGCACAAAAGAGCCATTCTTTCGTTAGCTATATGGCAAGTGACACCGTCCTATTGATATCACATATCGTCCACATCCATATCTTCCAATTCGGGCCATAAAAAGTTCGTTATCATCTCACAACAGCGAACACCATTCACAGCAACTGCCTGACCGGCCTCATTTTGGAAAAAATACGGTGCGATGATACCGCCACCCCATAAATGGCACCAAACAGTCACTCTTTGTGGGTGCATTGGTTTTTCGACAATCGCTCTTCGATTATCATTCGCCCAAATGCAGCAATTCTGCTTACTGACGAATCCACTGAGGTAAAAATAATCATCCACTGTTTCCATTGTTGCCACTGTTGCTCGATTGTGTATCTTTACATGGTTGAAATTGAGTTAGTCTGAAATTGAGAAATGTCAATTTAATGCAGAAAAAAACTTGACGTTTAGGTGTGGTTGACATTGAACATCGGCCCTTAAAATTTATCCACCCGATACTTGTTGTTAGTTGGACAATTAAACACGTTTTCATAATTTTGAGTCAAAATCAAGATTTCGTAAAAATATTGGCCGATTCGGCAAAGAATTACCTCATTTTTCACTATATTTGCTAATAAAAGAAGTGACCGAGAAAAACTTTAATTATTTTTATATTCCATTGACTGCAACAAAACAGTATTGTTGTGTCCATTGTATATTTTTCTTGTACAAGGTGTATTTCCATTAGTAGCTTGTTATTTAAAACCAGCCATTTTTTTGATTTTTAAACCAATTATTACTTCGAAGACTTCTGCTACAATATCGATTGTTGGCAAATTAACTACATACATTTGGGGTAAAATTATTTATCCATGCCCAGGAAATATTGGGGATTTCACGAAAATTTCTTGTCCAAAACCCCACACAAAGTCTACAAAGAACTTTTATAACTATATAGACTAGATTTTTAAGACTTTTACACGCCATAAGAAATAGTCCGATTGTGAAGTTGGGTTGAGATCTAACAGGTAACTTTTCAAGGACAC
This sequence comes from Phasia obesa, assembly GCA_949628195.1. Lineage (NCBI taxonomy): Eukaryota > Metazoa > Arthropoda > Insecta > Diptera > Tachinidae > Phasia > Phasia obesa. The sequence continues at coordinate 24,963,420 of OX451218.1, read as the reverse complement.
TATCTTTCAGAATTCTTGCAGCTCTTTAAATCTGTGGTTGCATTTCCACACATACATATTTAATGTGCATGAGCGTATGCAAATTAAAATATAATGCTTAGGAGTGTGCGTGATACTTAAGCATTTAGTGAATCATACTAAATATTGTTTAACATTTTAAATATATTACAAATAAAAAAAAAGTTTTTATATCTGCTATTTCCTACTTTATACAAAAATAAATTTTGTTAAAAGCCAAATTGCTCTTTTATAACACACTAAAGTTTATAGCTTTTTGTGCATTCTACTTCTACTCACTCTTTTCACCATTTTTTTTTTTTTTTTTTTTTTTTTTTTTTTTTTTTTTGTAACATCAGCCAGTTTTATGTTTATAGCCAGACATATGTTTAGCAACAAAACCATCAGTAACGCCAACAATATCAGTTAAAACGAAAAAAAAAATCCTTTTAATACTTACGGTTTTCTTTTAAGAATATTTCCGGTCTTTTTACGACATAACAGACAATAACTAAACTTTACAAGACATAAAATGCAGCAAGGGGCTGTCTGTGCACAAGGATATACAAAAAACATCAAAGGAAATACAAGACATAAAAGACAAACCACTGCTATAAAAGTGGAATACATAAAAAGCAAAATTACATTTCAAATTTAAGCAAAAAGTTCTTACTTTTAGATGAAATCGAACCAAAAGAATTTAAATTAAACGACGAAAAAGGCTAACGATTATTGAAATAAGCTCTTTATACAGAAAAATATGTTTTCACCAATTACTGGTTTTTATTAGTTTAAGAATCAAATTTCAATTAAACTTTTAATTGGAGTAGCCGTCCCCCTTAAGATCCGAACTTCGTGATATTGAAAAAGCAATAACTGGTCTAAATCCCCAAGAGAGCACCAGATGTTGATAAGACGAGTAACAAGATTTTAATGAAATTAGCCCGTGTAGCTGTACAAATATATTTAATTTTAATGGCATGTTACGCCTTAAGTACTTTTCCCCAGAATGAATGGTTTCTTTCACAAAAAAGATCAGGCATGAAATCATATGGACCCTACTATCAAACACTTTAAGCTTTTAATTATTGAGCTAAACCCAAATCTAATCGAGAATGGATAATTGCGATCATCAATTCAGAACCAAAAATACAGTACCAATGAACAAACACACAGATCAGTAAATTTCTTAAAAACAAGAGTGCTATATTCGGCCTTCTTATATACCCTTCACCATAGTAATGCTAGATATTGTGTTTACCCTCTTATGATTATTTGAAAATTTTGTTTGAAAATTTTTTGAAAATGTTTTTATAAAAATTGTTTGAAATTTTTTTTTTTATAATTTTTTTCAACAAATTTCAAAATTTTTTTTGAAAATTTTTTGTAAATATTTTATTGAAAATTTTATGTAAAAATTTTTCAGATTTATTTTTTAATTTTTTGTAAAAATTTTTTTAATTTTTTTTTTTCAAAATTTTTTGTATGAGTTTTTTGAAAAAAAAAATGGTCAGATTGAAGCAAAAAAATCCATTAAAAAAATTTCCCAATTTTGACCCCTCCATACTGACTGAACCTGGTTACCAGTGGGCACCCCGTGGGTCTATTGCCTATATTCGGCCATCTTATATACCCTTCACCATAGTAATGCTAGATATTGTGTTACCCTCTTATGATTATTTGAAAATTTTGTTTGAAAATTTTTTGAGAATGTTTTTATAAAATTTTGTTTGAAATTTTTTTTTAATAATTTTTTTCAACATTTCAAAATTTTTTTGGAAAATGTTTTGTAACTATTTTTATAAAAATTTTTTGCAAAAATTTTTCAGAATTTTTTTTTAATTTTTTGTAAAATTTTTTTTTAATTTTTTTTCAAAATTTGTTGTATGAGTTTATTGAAAAAATGGTCAGATTAAAGCAAAAAAATCTATAAAAAAAATTTCCCCATTTTGACCCCCCCATACTGACTGAACCTGGTTACCAGTGGGCACCCCGTGGGTCTATTGGCTATATTCGGCCATCTTATATGTATACCCTTCACCATAGTAACGCTAGATATTGTGTCTTATGATTATTTGAAAATTTAGTTTGAACATTTTTTTAATTTTTTGTAAAATTATTTTTTTAAATTTTTTTTAAATTTTTTGTAAAAGTTTTTTGAAAAAAAAAATGGTCAGATTACAGCAAAATAATCCACAAAATAATTTCCCCATTTTGACCCCCCATAATGAGCCTACTGACTGAACCTGGTTACCAGTGGGCACCCTGTGGGTCTATTGGCTACCTCTATATGTATTGCTTATTGCTATAAAGGCCTTTAATACAAATCAAAACAGAAAATCCTTACTAAACAACAAATAAACACAAAATCGGCCTTTTATATATATAGATAGATATGGGAGTACTCAGTTTTAAATTTACAAATAATCCAAAGGTGTCAAAATAAGGTTGTACGAATGATCACAGCTACTTCCTTAATATTATAAAAACTTTCAAATTCAGGACAACTAAATATATAGACTCTTAAGTTTTTATATGAACATTCTGAAGTGTAATTTTAAAATAATATTTGTTATTTTAAATAAAAGTTGTAAGAAAACTAAACAAGTATTTTTTGATAAATTTTATGACCAATAGAAATCTTTTCTAGCATAAATGCCAAACATTAAACATTTTAAATATTTTTATGTAAAAATAACATAACATACAATGGCAAGTTTGTTTCTTAAAATATTGCTACTATTGCCTGCTAAACAATGGTTGTCGTAAAATTCTCTAATATAGAAACAAATATTTCATTTTATGTAATTTGCCTTACAAGTAAAAACAAACATACGAATATATTCAAACTTGAAATCAAAAAAGTTTATATCAGAGTACCAAAATGCTCACTCACTGCTCAATCATGTGTGAGTATGTAGATTTTACTTTTGTTTCTTTTCATAAATGTGTAAGAAACTAGAAGATATTTTGTGTTTGTTCATTTATAAGTGAGAAGATTTATTTTTTTGCTTTCTATTCAAAAGTGAATAAATGAAAAAATATATTGATTTTCACGCAAGTGTTCATATATGAGAATTAACAATATTGTTAATTTTTCATAAATGAAAAGATCATAGGTTATACGAAGTCTTTTTAAAAGTACAAGAAGATTGAAATACAGGTTTTCTAATAAGTGTTGTCACCATCAGTACGTCTCCGTGAACGCAAAGTACGAAAGTTGGGCAACTTTTGACGTACGACGAGCAGTTGAGAGCTATAAATTGGTTTTTCTTTGTTTCTCTCTCTCAAAATTAAATTTTTGTGTTGAGTGGCAGCAAAAAAACAAAATACAAAAAAATAAATAAATTAAATTAAATAAAATGTGGAAAGAAGCTTTTCAAGTGTTTTTTTTTTCTTCAGATTTAATATCCGTCAACAAAGTACTCATTGTGTCAACCTCTACCGTTGCACAGTGGTCAATTTCGCGAGATAGCGGTCAAAACTCTATAACTTTTGACCGGATTGGTATTTTTTTACGCAATTTGTTTTGTTCAATAGGAGGGACTTTAAGCTTCAATTTGCGTGTTCAAACGTAAAAATCGACTGATAGGAACGGAAGTAATGTGGAGTTAAAAATGCATTTTAATTTTTTGTTGAGTTTCCATGTAAAAGTTGAATATTTTGACATTTTAAATAGGTATTTTTTTATAATTTCTTATTTTCTTCAATCGTATTTTACAACCAATACTTATTTATTATTCCTAAACTTAATTTTGTCAGAAAATGCAAACATTTGGCCCCTGACATTTCTTTAGTCTCAATATTCACAGGGGCCAAAGGTTGGTTTTTTTTGGAAGAAAGCTAATTCTTGTGAGGATTAAACTGAAAAATAACACTGAAATTCCCAACAATATCAATACTATTTGGATATACATATTATATACAGAACACAACATCGATAAAATTTTAAGTAAACTTTTACTATTGATTTAAAGCGCACATATATTTTATTTAAATGTATTAATAAAAATTTATACTAAAATTAGAAACAAATTATAATCTTTAAACTAGTATTAATTAAACAATATTAGTAAAAATTTCTTCCAAATAGCTTTGATTTTCATTTTGCAGTAGTTGTTTAGCTTCTTCATCTAACTCTAATGAGGTTGATTTCCATTTTTGTCGAATACTGGACATATATGGGTCTGACGTGCACAACAAAATATTAATAAGATCTTCATTAGTACAATATCTGGTAATTTTTCTTGTATTGTGCTCGCGAAAGAATCTGTAGTCTTTGTTCCTTTTTTCTTGCGCTTCTTTTGTGAGATCTCCAATTGGAAGAATATTGTGCTGAATTATTTGTTCCCCATGGAACAAAATTTTGTGAACTGTGGTTGGCATATGTCTCCAAGAATATTTTTGGTTATAAAGGGTTGCTGTCTCATTAGCATACTGACCAATTTTTTTGCATCTATCTTTTTGCTACATGCAATAACTTCTAATATGATTTGGAATCGTCGTATTAAATCATAATCTACTCCAGTTATAGAAGCTGCAGTTTCTGGATCGGAAAAAAATCTCCTTGCTGTGTTTCCATCATTACAATTTCCTTCTCCTTGATTTGGCTGGTCAATTATAAGGCCTATCTCACGGTATTTTTCTTGAATATCTTTTTTTTGTTTTCTTTTTTCCAAATTTTCTTTGTTGTTTCTCACTGTTTCGCCTAACGGGCCAAATTCCAAATTGTATCCCAATTTAAGAATATGCTCCGTAAAACGAATTCTAGCATGAAAAGGTGAACTTCCAAATTCACATGCTTCATTAAAACTATCGTCTTGTGTTGGTAATTGGCTCAATTGACTTGATGTTTTTTGGCATATGGTGCAGCTTGACGAAGACTTTGTTTCGGTTAAAGCTTGTGCAACTTTTCCATCGATCATTGTAAGTGCAAATGCTTCTTCTGGAGTAAATTTATTTTCTTCAGTTGGTGTCGGCATACTTTCTAAAATCCTTTTTGTGCGTCTGGGGCTTGCTTCCAGTATTTTTTCAATGATAGCAATTTTACTCTTTTTAACCGACTTCAAAAAAGAAGGAGGTTATCTATTCGTCTGAATGTTGCTTTTTTTTGTTTATGTATGTAACCGCAGAACTCAGCCATTTCTGAACCGATTTTAAAATTTTTTTTCTTTATTTGAAAGGTTATGCTTTCAGGTTGGTCCCATTTTAAAAACAGTTCATTATATTAAAAATTAAAGGGTGTCCCCATACAACATACATGTTTTTTACGTGTATTAAGAACCGTAAATGGCAGCAAATTAAAATTTTAAAAAATTGCGTGCCGCTATAGCTCCCAACAGCAGAAATTAATATAAAAATAAATTTAAAATTTAAAGGGTGTCCCCATAGGTGACATAATTTGACCTATTTGGGTCTATCTTTTGAACCGTTATAGACAAAACCTTGAAAATTTGACAGAATGTCGATTACTATGACCGTTATAATAAAATGTATAAATATTCAAAATTTTAAATTAAAGGGTGCTCCAATAGCTCATTTAATTTGATGTAAATCGCCAAACTTTTGAATAGTTGTTCACAGACCGCTGAAATTTACAAAGAACCTGTAGTGCTAAGTCAGCTATAACAAAAAGTATAAAATTTTGAATTTGGAACTAAAAGGGTGTCCCAATAGTTAATGTATTTCTATGTATGTGGCCAAACTTTTGAACTGTTAGAGACAGACAGCTGAAATTTACAAGGAACCTGTATTGCAAAGTCCACTACAGCAAGTATACAATTTGAAGTTAGAAATTAAAGGGTGTCCCCATAAATTACGTAATTTGATCTATATGACCCTATCTTTTGAACCGTTAAACACAAACACTTGAAAATTAGGCAGAATGTTCACTACTTTCTCTGGTATGATAAAAAGTAATAATATTTGGAACTATAATGTAAAGGGTGTCCCAATAGTTCATGTAATTTGATATATATGGTTAAACTTTTTAACCGTTATAGACAGATAGTTGAAATTTACAAAGAATCTTTGTGGCCAAGTCCTCTATAACAACAGGTCTTTAATTTAACATTGTAAATTAAAGGGTGTCCGAATAGGTGATGTTATTTGATCTGTGTGCCCCTATCTTTGAAACCGTTATAGACAGAGGCTTGAATGGTGTCCCCATACAAGACGGATACTGGTGAAAATAGCTTAACTTTTGAACAGTAATAGGGAGAGGCTTGACATGCAATAGTCTTAATTTGTTTCCCTCTAATTTTGGCGCATCTTTTATTTGGTTTAAATCTAATTCTTACAGATTACTTCTTACATTTTTAGTTTAGAATTGGTGCCCTTCTATCTGTTTTGAAGTCGCTTTTTTTTTGCAAAAATTATTAGTTTTCGATGGTTGAATTTGATGCAGAAATGAATCCTTTATGATGCTACAAGAAACTTCGTCATTGATATGTTTAAGCTTGCGTCTTCGTGATCTTTCACTACAATTATCAATTGGCTTTGCTGGTCGACCACCTTTTCCAGTTTCCGTAGTAGTTACTGATGGCTTTTTAAAAATAAGTTTATTTTGTTAGCCATTCTTGGTTGCGTGAGTAAAACAATTTCTTGTTTCTGGAACATTGATTGTACCGTTTTCTTAAAGTATTTAATTTTTAAGTTATGAATTTTAATTTCTTGTTTGTCGCATATTTTGAAGAATGGATTATTCATTGGTTTTAAATTTATTTGCAATTTTCAGGTATTTAAGTTGTGTAATATTAGATGGCAATAAAATAATTTTTTACCTTTTCCAAATGAATTGCTAGATACCACATAATTTGAGAGTTAACAGGTACTGGCAATAATATAAAAGGTACATGGTTTTACCAGTTATTTCCATTGGTTTTAAATTTATTTGCAATTTTCAGGTATTTAAGTTAGGTAATATTAGATGGCAATAAAATAATTTTTTACCTTTTCCAAATAAATTGCCAGATACCACATAATTTGAGAGTTCTGTTGTCATTTTTGTCAAAATTTTGATACACCCTTCTATCTGGACTAGGTCCAAATATGGGCCAACTTCTCTTAATTTCAACAGAATTATTTTTTGGGTCAATAAGAACTCTTGTACAAAATTTCATCAAAATATATGCATAATAGCCACTTTCACATACAAATAACTTCTCAAAAAATATGACGTGCATTTGTACCGAATATCTTACCTTGGGTCAGAAAAATTGCTGTAGCTCAAAAAGTGCAGTCCCGATGCATGGACATGTATATATAGGAATGTAGGGGAGAGTTAGGACTACAAAATAGTAAATTTCTGTTTTGACTCAGCTTGACTCACAGGAGTTGTGCTCTATGAAGTAGGAAATTTCCGAGAAATTTGACCTTTTTTAAAAAAAATATTTAAATTGTTCTGAAAACAGTAGAGCTTCAATTTTTTTACCAGTAATAGGAAATAAGTTAAGTTACAACACAAAATTTATTTCGTTCAAAAATCTTGAAAAACAAAAAAGTTATGATCATTTAAACTTTAAAAATTAACTAAAATTATCATAAATTTACTAAATTCTGAAAAAGCCCATTTTGGACCACCCTGTTCTCAGTGGAATAGTTGAAATAGAGTTCTAATTTTTTGGCTCCCGAGGTTTACTACTGTCTACTTTCATATGAGTCTAATAACTTTAAAATCGGAGAACAAAAACCAAAAGGAGTTTTGGCCGCTATCTCAAAATATTGACCACAGTGCGTTGTTACTTTGATTTCAGTAGAGTACGTCAAAGCATAACGTATGACGGCTAATATGTGCCCCGGCCTTTAGGCATTCACATAAATGTATGTACATATATATATATATGTATGTATGTATGTATGTATGTATGTATGTATGTATGTATGTATGTATGTATGTATGTATGTATGTATGTATGTATGTATGTATATGCGTATGTATGTATATGTACATATTTTGTAATGTGCAACTGCCGGCGTATGCAGTAACAAAGTTTTTTAGAAACCTCTTTTATGAGAAATTTCATAAATGAACACTCATAAATAAAAAATGAAAAAAAAAATACAAACATATATATAAAAGAGCATTAATGAGAACAAGCTAATTCAATACATATCACATATGGATAAGTAGAAATAAATAAATGTATTTATGCAAAAAAAAACATTTACTCTAATTTATGTGTGATCGTAGGCAGAGCATTTTTTGTTGTTCATTTCTGACCGTGAAAAAAATATAAAATTTTAGAAATCTTTTTTATACGAACTATCGTAAATATTGAAATTTCAATGCTCATGAATGAAAAATTCTGAACCCTGGTTTGTATGATATAATGTAATTACACACACACATGGTTGTAAAAGTTTTACTTTTGTAGAAAATACAATAGAAACAAAATAGTATGAGTTGTGGTGTGGTGTGGTGTGGTAAAAGCTCCACCTAGTGATACGAGTACTTGTGCGTATACATATACTATATGCAGCCGTCTATATATTTCTGCTAAGTATTTTATTGGGATCGGAAATTAAATATCTGTACATATAATAAAACTTTGATAGGACCGTTTTGTACATGAAATATTATTTTGAAAATTTTGTTACTGTTGTAGATAGTACTTTTAATAAAATTTTTCGGGAATGTACCTTAGTGCATCGGTTCAAATATAGAATACTTTTTCCCGTAAGAATTTATAAATTCCAAGAGGAAATAGAGATAATATTAATAATACTGACAACTTGGCAGCACCTTTTTATAAAATGGAATTTTTGAGACTCTACTACAAAATATCAAACCTATTGTTACGTTTTTACTTTACGTTGGGTTCTTTTAATTGCAAAATAAATACACACTGTTATTACTTTTACTGTAAGTCGCTTTATTTATTAATACCACTGTTCAAAAATACAGCAAACTGTTAAACACTCTTAAAATTTGACAACTTAACTCTTTGACTTTTAAATTAATATGGCCATACTACTCGCCAGCACGATTCACTTATATAGGTGATTTAAAAGCACCAGAATGTTCTATTCTAGACAGATCTGGCAGGTTCGATTGTTATTGCTCTTGTTTTCTGTTTGTGTGGTTGTTTATTTCTTTATACCTGTATGTGTGGTTGTTTATTTCTTTATACCTGTATGTGTAGCTGTTTATTTGTTTTTGCTTGTATTTATGTATGTGGCTGTGTATTTAACTGATGAGTGTTTATTTAATGTGTGTGTGTATATGCGAATGTTTGTTTAAGGCGTTACTATTTATTGTTTGTTTCTTTCTTTCATCATTGTAAGAAAACAAACCATTAATGTTGTTGTTGTTCGATAGTATTTCAGAACCCTGATGACGTCGCGAGAACTGCTGGTAATAATTAAATGAAATAATTATTTAAATAAATTATTCATACAAGGAAAATTAAACATTTTTGTTTTAAAGGATCTTCTAGATAAATTTACCTCTTTTGGAGAGAAAAGCCAGTTTGACAAAATTTAGTAAATTGCACGGCTTCATGAGAGTTACAGCTGTCTTAGATCTCGCCTTTAAAAAGCCATTCAATCGAGTATTTAAATGTTTAGTTTGCCTACCTTCTTCGGTGTGTTTTATAGAATTGTTTCAGCGGTAAATCTGCTAGTTCGCAACACAATACAAGTCGCTTGACAGCCGAAGTCATCTGATGAATACTTATTTGATACTGCTAAAGCCGTCAATTAACTTTCCAGATGCCACTAAGGGTCGCTATAAAGGCTGATATATAAATATAACAAAATAGTAATTCATTTCGGTCTATCTGTCTGTCTGTATGTCTGTCTATCTGCTTTTCTTTTGCTTTCACTTAAAAACTACTGGATGGATTTTAACAAAATTTTTTGATGAGGTACCTTGGTATCCCGATTCCAACAGAAAGTTGAGTGAAAGTAAGCCGATTTTTATTACCGCCTTAAAGGTACTGCAAACTTTAAGGCATCTTTTATTCTTGTAAGCGTGATATTTTAAACACGGTTGCGCAACAGATGGCGCTGTTTTAAAACCATGACAAGATATAAATTAAAAACGGGTTATTTTAAATACAGTTGGGCAACAGATGGCTCTGTTTTAAAATAATGACAAAATATGAATTACTTACTGCCAAATAGCCAATTGTATTTGATTTGTATTTTTATTTCGTTGAATTAGATTGTTATTAAAATATTTTAAACACCTTTTACAGAGGTTTACAATAATGTTTATAATTTTATAAAAAATTTAAAATTGCATATAGGGATGGGAACCTTTATTTAAAGTAAATACGTTAAAGTTTTATAATTTGGTGTGGATAACTTTCTAAGCAAAATCGAACAAACCATTGTCAGGACGCACACAACGTGTGTGGGCACGGCTAGTTTAATAATAAATTCATATACATGCAACCCTATAAATATTATTATTTGCATATATAAAGTAACTGACCCATTATGTTTAAAAATCCTGCTATTTCTCACTTTATCTCTCTTTAAATACACGCTGTTACTTGTATCCAGAGGTAAAACTAAAAAGGCCTTCTTATTTTAGGCCTTTTTAAATAACTCCTTAGACCTTTTTATTGATACGATTCTCATTTTTTGGCTCCAAAGAAGACTTTTTAGCCGTTGTTCTTGTTCTAGATTTCTCATTTTCAATTGCAAAAAACCCACGAATGTAAGTAAAAAGTAAAATTAAAGTAAAAAGTCAATATTAAATTCAGAAAACTTAAGAAGAAACAAAAGTTTGTTTTATTAAAAGTATAAAATTAATTTAAAAGTTAACAGAAATTTAAAATGTAAAAATTTATCCAAAATATTAAGGTAAAGATACAATTTTTTAAACATGGAACCAGCCTACCTAGTATAGGGTGCCGGTCTATCAGTCTGGAGGTTATGGGTTTGATTTCCACCAAAGACTCTGGATGTTTAACAACAACGTCTTCGTTATCATTTTCGATAAATTAAATTTTATTATAATTTGTAATTGTAGTGTAAATTTATTTACAAAAATTTTATGGTGACCACCACCACTCCAACCGTCTAGACAATAAATCCAATCAAATCGTGAATAAAAGTGGATAGTTGGACCCCTCCTTTCACAATTAGATACCTAGCGTGGTCACTAGAGTGGCTTTTGACAGCTCAGATCTATTATGTTTGCGCTAAGAAATGTGCGTCTTGGAGAATGGAGTGCCGTACATTCGCAAAAAAGGTGTAAAACCGTTTCTCCTGTACTCTGTACCCAGCAACAACGATTACGTCTGCTCTATTGAAATTGCATCCTTATAGTATGTGTACCGACCGCCTAGTGACCTGTTAATACTGCCAGCAATCTTGGAAATAGACCGAAAGCTCGGCACTAAAACACGGTCATATTTCTCTTGCGGTCATTGGAGTAGAAAGGCCATTCTGGGGGGTGTAATGGCCCCTCTAGACATGCTCTTGCCCACCACCCATATATTTGTATATGTGTACTATATATTTGTTTTCATAATACTTATATATATTCTTTTCTAATAAAAGTGGTTTTGCATACAACCCCTGTCCCCAGAAAATATGTCCCTCTACGCCAATGCTTGCTGTCATAGAAACCTTAAGTTTGAGCCGAAAATATTGTTTCTAATGGTACTAAGCGGCATAGAGACCGATACTGTAATCGAGACATCCATAGCCTAGTCAACCCCGGCCAGTTCAACTGCCTGTTCATGCCCACAGAAGTCGTTATGTATAGGTACCCATAAGTGTGGTCAAATTTAACAATCCAATCTGGAAAAAGTATCTATAAATTGGCCTAGTTGAATTGAAAAATTTAAGTTTGATCTTAGTGACAGAAGAGCCGCCTGGCATTCTAACATTATTATCGAATAGAATTTTACATGACTCGTTAATAGCTAGAATTTCAGTCTGAAATCGTCAGTCACGTTGGCGTGAAGATAAGGGAGTTGTAGATCATTTTGGGAGGAGGGAACCAATAAATAGTTGTTGAATGGATCACTAGCTAAATTTGATAAGCTGTTAAGCACACCTTCATTTGAAATTTTTAATATCCCTTTATTAGAATCTAATAATTATTCACTTGCATGGGATGTACCACGTCCCCTGTCCCAATCCAGTCTGTGGTTTGGTTAGACCATGCAAATTAGTATGAGAGTTATTTCTGCAAAGTTTTAAGACTCTGTCCATGTAGACGTTCATAATTGTTCATTTTTACAGGAGGTACCTCTCCCACTATTCCAATCCAGCCTGTGTTTCGCTAAACTATGTTTATTAATAAGGGGGTTACAGGTGAAAAATGACAAACATCTACCTATTATAGTTCTCTAGCTACATAAGAAATGTTCGTAAAAGTGGGCGTGGTTAATTTTTCCTTTCGTGAAAACCTAATCGGTGCAGCCGTTCTTAAGTGATACGATTACCAATGAACGACATTTGATTTTATTTATATAGAATTCTTTAAAATGGTCTTTATCACAATGCATTTTGAAAGACCTGCTATGGAAAACCTTTTAATAAGTGATAAATCAAAGGCTTTTAGGCAGACTGCTTTGGAAAGATCTGTTGCCAGGAAAATCAAGTTTAGAAAAACTTTTTCGCAATATTAACATTTTGTAAAAACAAAAACATATTGTGCCTACTAAAGAAGAAATAAAGGTGGATTATAGAAGGCCTTCATATTTCTCCTTTTGACCGCTAAGTAGTTTTAAACATATTTAATAAACGCATTTTCGTCTTTGGGGAACTGCAAGCAACAGAGGAATAGAAAAGAACAGCTGCAGCAACAGCAACAAAATTATGAACATTTTGCTTAAAATAACGAAAGAAAATCATATTAAAAACATGAAAGTTCCATGTTTACAAGTAGTATGAGCTTAACAAAAAAACTCTTTGCAACAAAACTTGTAATTCAAACAACAAACCATGAGTGTTCATATTGGTTGCATGCACACTCTAGTGTGCCACTGGGCAAACTTTTGCAATACAAAAAAAAAAAAATCATCACAGCTTTTTTCACTTAAAATATGAAGCATAATTTTGTATTTAAAACAATTTGTATAAAAAATGAAGAGAACTCGGTAAAAAAATGATTTATTAAATCAAATACAAGAACGGGTCCTTTGAGAGATAAAGTCCTAATTGAAATTCAGCCTGAATGAGTTAAACCTATTTTTTATGAAGGTAATCTTGATTGAAGAAAAATTTGATTAATTCAAGGCCTGAAGGAAGCAAGAAGATAATTTAAAGTCAAATAGTAAACAGAATTTTAGCTCTCAGAATAAAAAGAAACTGTTTGTTTTTCCTGATAAATTCATGGGTAACAATTAAAAAATTTTGTCAAAAAGAAAACATCCATGAGTCATTTAGTAAGCTAGTGTCTATCAGTCCGGGGATATGGGTTCGATTCCCACCAAAAACTGTGGAATTTTACACTACAATTTAGAAGGATGACCAAGAAGAAGCTTGGATATAATCTGGGTGCCTACAAATGGTTACTTGCATTTGGGACAGGTCACGTACTGCTAAGTATTATCTGGACAACTTAAAAATCGAGGTAAGACGATGCTTGTATACTGTGCTTTGAAAAAGGCAAACACAAAAACAAGACTTTATGGTGCGGAGGATGAGGATTGCCTTCACCACCCCACCCACTATACATCCTTTAACTAAATTTATAACCAAACATTATTTCTTATTTACACTCAACCAATTGCACCTAGTTTGCGTTTTTCACCTTAAAGTTACACATTCATTCGTTTTTAAACAATTTTATGTAATGCCTTAAAATATGCAACAAATAAACAACAAGTCAGCAAGATAAAAGTACTGCCAGTTGAAACATTTAATATTACTGTTTTATAAGTACACCTAATTCTGCTTTTACACGGTAGATTGGTTCCAGAAAAATCCGTATAAAAAAAGACATTGATTATATACAAAAATAGGTGATTGGTTCCTTATCTCTAAAACCTATTAAAATTAGTGAAAAACGAAAAGTTCTTTAAGAACAAGAAATCATGTTTATTTTTACACATACATCTATGCATGTACATATAATGTGTATTTGCACCGTTTATTTGCATCTTTAGTGTATGATGAAGACTTAATAGATAGTTTCGTTCCACAAATCAACGATTGCCTAATTGAATTTTAATTTTTTTTTTATAGTTCTTACTGTGACTTCGAACATTTTGCCAATAAATGTTGAGCTTTCCCCATTTCGCAGGCGATCTAAAATTTAAATTTTGTTTTCTAAAGAAATGGCTTTAGGTTTTTATTTGTTGTTTTCGACGTCTTCTTTTTAGAGATGCATTGATAGTTCACAAAATATTAACACATTTCAATTGCTGTAACTAGTAAAAATGCTTGTATGCACAAAAAGGCAATTCCTCTAAATTTTTGATATGAAAATATTTTGCAAAACTTAAATTTTACAAATAAGATCTAAGCCCAAAAGATTTTGAATCGTGCTAAATGGAATAAAATCGTATAAAAAAAAATAATTTATTTATTTTCAAACCGTATTAAAACAGAATTGGGTGTATTATTATCTTCGAATAGATTTTAAGTCAAAAATCGTCGAGAATTAAACAAACAAGATTTAATGTTCGAGACTTTTACAAAGTTTCTCGTTTAAACAACACAGCTCATAAAATTCGAAAAGCTTGTAAACGTAGTCAGGCGTCTTCAGAAGCGATATTTGACAGACAAAACTTCAAAACAATTCGCTCGTTATTGCCACAGTTAGACGGCGTAGTGAGGCCGTTTTTTTTTTTTTTTTTGGCGATGACTTTGGATGTTTTCTGCAGACAAGCAAGAAGCTTCACGTTGTTGTTGCGTTTAAAAAAAATATTACTGCCGTTGAATTCTTCGTTTTTTTTTTTTTTTTTTGTAAAGTGGTCTTAAATAATGTATTTATGTAAACATACATTTTTCTGTTGAATATTAATAAAATATTCTGATTAATTATTGTTTCATTTTATTTTACATGAATTCTTAATTAAAGAAAATTCATAAGAACCTTATATTTATGTGTTTTGTTATTTTAGCAGATTTATTGCTGATTTAAAAAATTTTATCCAGTTTACAGATTTTTAGCCCAATTTTGAAGATTTCATAGGTAAATTTTATGGCAACACTGTGTGGTCTACTTTCAAAGAATAAAAAACGAACAAAATATTGTCAGGATGCCAAGGCGAATTCATACCAGGTGGAGTCGATAGCCCAGCTGATTGTTTTTTGCTCTCGTTTTTTTGCTAGTCTTGTCAAAAAATACATTGTTTCATATCTGCTAAACGAATGTCAAAGTTGTTGTTTTGTTGTAGTTGTTGTCCTACTGCTCACACCTGGTATAAATTCGCCTTGCAGGATGCTGACGAGGTGGCGGGTACGGCTGCCAGATTTGACAATTTATCGTCATTGTGACGATTTTTGCACAAAAAATATCCAAATTCCGTTTTGACGATTTTTTTTTTCTTAAAAAGTGACGATTTTACAAAATGCCAAAAATAAAATAGACCTTGGCATTGTGTTTCTTATGCAAATATCTCAAATTTTCGTCTTCAGTAGAAACATTAATTAAACGACATTAAAAGATTGTAACAATTAAAGTCAAAAAGAGGCTAACTTTAAGGGGGAGTGTTATGTCCTTTTTAAAATTATGTGTACGATTGTTTAACCATTTTGTTTCTCATTGTCTTCCAGTCTTGAAAGTATTGATAACACTCCAAAGCATATTATAATCAATAGTATAAAAAAAATTCTTCAAACTGAACGTAGAGAGTAATTAGCAAAAAATTAAAAGTTACGGCATGAAATTAATTACTTATAGGGAACCAACGAAATGCTTGCAAAATGTAAAATTTCTAAAAAAACTTATCGATTGTGTAGAAATTGAGATTATGTCTAATTGTCTTAGTTTATACGTAAAGTTGTCCAGCCAAATTAGAAGAAGATTTGATTTTGAATGTGTTTTAAAATATTATTCATTTTTCTCAGTTTGAAGTTTTAGTTCCGACCATAGATAACACACAGATGGCCAACTCTCCAAATGTCAAAAACGCGGCTACAAATGTCTTCACACATATGGGTTCGGTGTGAATTCAACACACTTAGGGGAGTAAAATTTTTATTCCCACTTAGGCACTATTACGCGTTATTCTATTGTACTTTACAAATATTTAAACAGTTTTGAATTTTTGCACAAAAAATTATTTAACAATTTATTGTATTTTAAATTTTTTATTACAAAATAAATTTAATTTTGTTGACATTTGTTGGGTGAAATTTATTTCTACACAGTATTGTATTTTTTTGTCTTTTAGGGGATGAAAATTTTCAAAACAATATTGAATAATCTTAAGCTTTTTTAAGATTTTAAAATTTAAAATTTCTTAAAGAATGGGCAAATAATAAGTTAAAATTGAAACTGTTAAACTTCTTTGTTCGGATACGTTTTCGAGAAGAATAATCTTTTATTTCCAAAATGGTTTTTAATTAGCTGTTCTTTTTAATAAATTTCCCTAGCTCTTAGGGCGCAAATTCTGACAATTGTTTTTGACTTAAAAGAAATACTGGTAATTCAATGACATAATAAATAGCTTTTAGTATGACTTAATGCAGTTAAACTTAATTCACAATCATTTCAAAGACGTTAAATATTTGCAATTCAATTCAAGAAGTTTATAATAAAAATTTAAATTCAAATATATAATTTTAAAATAAAGTAAAAAGGCTAAACATGCCGGCCCCATTGAAGGACCGCAGGTCTTCAATTAATTGGTATTAAAGCCAACTTATGAATTGGCCGTTTATATACGCCTGTTGTTGTTTTTACTTCCGCTACTCGCACCTTCCGGTCGCTTCCTGGCATTACCGCTTGTATTCGGCCTGTCATCCATTGCAGAGGCGGAAGATTTTCGTCTTGTATAAGCACGAGCTTGCCTACGTCGAGATTGGATTCTTCTTCTGACCACTTGTTTCGAAGTTGAAGGCTGTGGACGTAATCTTTCACCCAGTTCCGCCAGAACCGTTGCCTGAGTCCGCATAAAAGTTGCCATCTCTTCAAGTACGTTAGCCTGCCTTCTTCTTCTTTGTGCGATTCTAGCGGCAGCGCTCGTAGGCTTTCTCCTACAAGCAGATGAGCTGGGGTCAATGCTTCCCCGTCGTTGGGATCGCTGCTGAGTGGGGCGATCGGCCGAGAGTTGAGTACGGCCTCCACTTCTATCAACACAGTTTGAAGTTCTTCGGCTGTGAGAAGCGCGTTCCTCACGGTCCGCAGAAGTAGTCCTTTGGCAGACTTGACGGCGGCCTCCCAAAGACCACCGAAGTGTGGAGCTCGGGGTGGTATGCAAATGAAGTCCACCCCCTTGTTGGCAGCGAACAATGCGATTTTGGGAATGTCCTTCTGGAACGCCTCTGCGAACTCCTTCAGTTCTTTGGCAGCACCGACAAAATTGGTAGCGTTGTCGCTGTAGATCTTGTCGGGATAGCCTCTTCTTCCTACGAACCTTTTAAGACATAAAATAAAACAATTAGATGTTAGGTCCGACACTAGTTCCAAATGAACAGCCTTCGAAGTGAAACATACAAAAACTGCGATGTACATTTTAACAGGTGGTCGTCCTCGAATCTTAAGTGTTACGTTTACTGGACCGCAAAAATCTACGCCACATACTTTAAATGGGCGCAGAGCTCTCACCCTATCTGCAGGCAAATTTCCCATAATTTGTTTCATTAACTTTGGTTTATAATGAAAGCAGTGTGTACAATTTCTTACTATTTTGGTACATGCCTCCTTTGCATTTATTAGCCATATTTGCTGTCGAAGAAGAGCAATCAAAGCTTTTACTCCAGCATGGCAATTTGTAACATGCAAATGACGCAAGTATATAGTTACAAAATGTGATCGATTTGGCATTAGTAAAGGAAATTTGGCGTCATACGAAAGAGGTGCATTTACCAATCGCCCGCCTACTCTAATAAGTGAAAACTTTTGGGATTGTTCTTCTAATTCGTGGATAAATGGGTTTAATTTTTGTAAATTTGAAGGCAGAGTTGCATTATTCTTTAATTTTTTGATTTCTTCTGTATACGTTCTAGCCTGTATTATCTCAATTATGTGAAGAAATGAAAACTTTATCTCTATAGCTGAGAGAGGTTTTCTAAATTTTCTTTATTACCCTTGCAGATGTCTATGAAACGGAAAATGTATGCAAATGACTGAATAAGCTTTCGATAAGAAGTATATTTTTCAATAAGCTTAACAAATGGATCATTTTCCTCGCTTTCATCTACGGTGAGATGTACGGTTTTCGTTTTAACTCTTTCTAATGATTCCTGCTCCTCCGTGAGAGCGAAATGCTTATTTATAGGCCACTCTTCACTTATTTCCAATAAAAATGAAGGACCTTCAAACCAAATAGAGTCAGCAAGCTCATTCACGTTGCAACCTCTTGAAACTATGTCCGCCGGATTTAGTTTGGAAGGTACATGCCTCCAGGTTACTTTGTCTGTCAGCTCTTGAATTTCTGAGACTCTATTAGATACAAACGTTTTCAACGTAGATGGGGGAGTATGAACCCAATGGAGAGTGATTTCTGAATCTGTCCAGAATATTACGCTTTTAATATCGACATCTAACATTTTTTTGACTTTTGACCATAACTTGGCCAACAGATGTGCTGCACAAAGCTCTAGTCTTGGCAAATATTTAGTCTTAATAGGGGCTACTTTGGATTTGGCTGTCAAAAGTCTTACTGTGGTTAGTCCATGACTTTCACTTCTGACATATATACAGCAACCATATGCTCTTAAAGAGGCGTCAGAGAACCCATGTATTTGGCAACTAGAGTTTTTATTAGTATTAACGTATCTAGGAACCTCAATCATATTAATTTTCGACAAGTTATGCTTAAATTCCTCCCATGACGTATGTAATTGATTTGGAATTGACTCATCCCAGTCAAGCTTCTGAAGCCAAAGCTCTTGCAGCAAAATTTTTGCCTTAGTTACCACAGGACACAGAAGTCCAAGAGGATCGAAAAGTCTAGCTGATACTGATAGAATATTACGCTTGGTGGCTTTTAATTCGTGAAAAGATTCATTTAAATGATACTTAAAAATATCAGTTTTAGGTAACCAATAAGTACCTAACGCCTTTATCGAATCACAATCATTTATTTGGAAATTTTTTTCTGTTACACTAGAATCTGAATAATCGCTGTAATTTGAAACCCATTTAGTTAAATTAAACCCTGCCGAGCGCAATATCTCACAAACTTGTGTTCGAATGTTTTCGACTTCCTCAATAGAATCAGCGCCAGTTAGCAAATCATCAACGTAAAAATCTTTTCGAATGATCTCAGATCCAATTGGATAAGTATCTTTATATAAGTCACTTAGATAGAATAAACATCGTATCGCTAAAAATGGCGCTGACGATATACCATATGTGACAGTATTTAAATGATATAGTTTCAAGGGATCAGACATTTTTTCTCGCCACAAAATCATCTGAAAATTCCTATCGGCCTCGTCAATCATAACCTGACGGTACATTTTCTCAATGTCAGCCGTAATTGCATATTTATGTGTTCGAAAACGAATTAATGTAGAATACAACTCCTCCTGTATTGTTGGGCCAACCATTAACAAATCATTTAATGAGAGTTGTGTAGATGTTCTACATGATGCATCGAAAACTACGCGAAGTTTTGTTGAGCTACTTTGAGGTCGAAGTACACATTGATGCGGTATAATATAATGCGGAAAATCAGGAATTTTGTTATCTGCTATAGACATGTGACCTAAGCTAATGTACTCTTTCATGAAACTGTTGTACATTTCTTTTATAGTCGCATCTTTTAATAATCTACGCTCTAAAGAAATGAATCGTCGTTTGGCAGTTTCATAAGATAGGCCTAGCTTGTTTGCATCATCTCTGAAAGGCAGAGTCACTTTAAATCTTCCAGAAGCCGAACGTTGAACAGACTTAACAAAATTCTCCTCGCATTGTTGTTCTTCTATTGAAAATATTTTGTCTTCTTTTGGGACTTCTTCTAATTCCCAAAATCTTTGTATAAGAGAATCTAGGGATGATTCATTTTCAATACTATTTACTAAGTGGCAAGAATTGGATTGAACACTGTTTTGCTGGCTATATTTACCAGAAACTATCCAGCCAAGCAAAGTTTTTTGAAGAGTAGGTAGACCAATACTCTTTTTAATTTGACCAATACACAGTAATTCGAAAAATATTTCAGCGCCAATCAACAAATCAATCTTTTGGGGCTTATAGAAGTGTGGATCAGCCAGCTCTACATTATTAGGTACGTTCCAGTCTGTTGTTGAAATAACGTGATCTGGTTGATATGTTGAAATTGACCTGAGTACCCAAAAATCTGAAGAAAACTCATGATTATTTACTCTCGATTTCACCGTAGCTTGTAATTTATATTTAGCTGATGAATTGGATTTGCCAATACCTATCAGATTAAGTTGTTGTTGTTCTTTTCTTAATTGCAGCCGTTGTGAAAGTTCATCTGTAATGCAATTAACTTGTGAGCCAGAGTCTAACAATGTCCTGGCCAATATGTACTGCCCGTATTTGTTTTTTATTTTGACTACGGCAGTAGCTAATAGAACATTGTCTTCACCTAAAGATGAATGGTTGACAAAGGCACGTGAGGTGGATGCCTGATTAGGATCTATATCAGAGTTAGGATTACTATTTGTACTTTGAGTATCAAGGGTAGTATACTGATGTAAGAGTGTATGGTGCGAACGATTGCATATTCGGCACTTTGAAGTTTTACATTTTGATACTGTCTGAATCTGTAGTGGCCTACACTTAACTTTACCATACCCAATGGAAACAGATATTTTTATGCGTATATTACATAATGAATATAAGTTCAAAGTATATTCGAATCGAAAAATTAATTATTTTCGGTTTGAGGTTTTAGTAAACTACCCCTTGCCCCTTCCCGCTTATGCCCTCAATTTATACAGCTCTTCATCTCCATAAGCCAAAGGCACATACTGAATTTCATTTTGATATGTCATACGGTATGACCTGTACAAACTCCACAAAAATAGTGGACATCAACGTGAAAATAGCCAAAATCAATTTAGGAGACCTCAAAAAGTATAAATCCGTCGAAATCCCTACCTCGTTTTTTTCACGATTACTATACTTTACCTTATACTGCGTATGGTTAAATAAGGAGTTTAAAAAAATGGTTTTCAGTTGTTCGATTTTTTTGATGAATGTATAAGGCTGAAATGATGATATTTTATTTTTATCAGGAAATTGATGATTTTTTTTTTAATTAATCTGGCAGCCCTGGCGGCGGGAACTGTTAAGCATTAAACAAATAGACGACAGAAGGATACCGACTACAACCTGTCAAAATTAAAATACACACTTTTATATGAAAACGATTATTTTGACGACATCATAGCTAAATGGCTACACGAACACCGTTGTGGCTGTAGCCAGCTTAGGCTAATTTCTATTTTTGTTTGCGACAATTTCATTTTATTCAACAAAAGAAAATGTCACAAAATGAAAAATAAAAATTTATTTACAATCATTATATTTTGAGCAAATAAATGTATTTGTTTTGATATGATAGAATTATTTTTTGAAAAGTAATTTTTTTTCTAAGTTAAATATGTATTTCGACAAAGGGAAGCTTAAGGTAGTGGTAGACTTCGTTCTCACCAACTAACGATTGATAATTGAATACAAGTTTTCTCGTATTCCTTTATCTGGGTTTGGTTGGTTAAATAGTTGATGCTTACAACTAAAACACTACCCTAAGTAGATTAGATACAAGTAGTGCTGATGATGGACGTGGCTGTCTAGAAAATGTGCATTCCTCTCGTGCTGGTGTCTAAAAATTAAATTTTCCCAATTTTTCTTTAATATTATCACCTAATTTGCAAATTAAAATTAAAATTTTAAAAAAGTGCGTGTCGCTATAGCTCTCAACGGCAGAAATTAATAAAAAAATAAATTTTAAATTCAAAGGGTGTCCCCATAGGTGCCGTAATTTGACCTATATATGCCTATCTTTTGTACCGCTATAGACAAAACCTTGAAAATTTTACAGAATGTCGATAACTATGACCGTTATAATAAAATGTAAAAATATTTAAAATTTTAAATTAAAGGGTGCTCCAATAGTTCATTTAATTTGATGTATATGGCCATACTTTTGAATAGTTGTACACAGACCGCTGAAATTTATATTTTGTTATATTGCTAAGTCAGCTATAACAAAAAGTATAAAATTTGAATTTGGAAATAAAAGGGTGTCCCAATAGTTAATGTTATTCTATGTATGTGGCCAAAATTTTGAACTGTTATAGACAGACAGCTGAAATTTTCAAGGAACCTGTATTCCAAAGTCTACTATATACAATTTCAATTTAGAAATTAAAGGGTGTCCCAATAAATTATGTAATTTGCTCTATATGGGCCTATCTCTTGAAGCGTAAAACACAAACACTTGAAAATTAGGCAGAATGTCCACTACTTTCTCTGGTATAATAACAAGTATAAATATTTAGAATTATAATGTAAAGGGTGTCCCAATAGTTTATGCAATTTGATATATATGGCCAAACTTTTGAACCGTAATAGACAGACAGTTTAAATTTACAAAGAATCTTTGTGACCAAGTCTTTTATAACAACAGGTCTTTAATTTAAAATTGTAAATTAAAGGGTGTCCCCATATGAGATGTTATTTGATCTATGTGACCCTATCTTTAAAACCGTTATACACAGAGGCTTGATTTGTGTCCCCATAAAAGATGGATGCTGGTGAAAATAGCTTAACTTTTGAACAGTAATAGGGAGAGGCTTGACATTCACATAGTCTTTACTTCTTTTCCCTCTAATTTTGGCGCATATTTTATTTGATTTAAATCTAATTCTTACAGATTACTTCTTACATTTTTAGTTTAGAATTGGTGCCTTTTTATCTGTTTTGAAGTCGGTTTTTTTTTGCAAGAATTATTTAATTAATTCTTTCTTAGAGAGAATAAAAACGAACTTAAGCTTGATTATAAAATTTCATTGTATATAATACATAAACAGTTCGACTAATAATAATTAAAAATTTTCAATATTTCGACAATATTTTCATAGTTTTGAAGTGTGTCGCTATCGTCTTCAACATAATTCATTAGCTGACTACATGGCGACGATTGTAGCCAACGGCATTTGTAGTAGTGTAGCGGTGTAGCCTCTGTTGGCTATGTGTTTAAAGCTTTAGTTTATACTTACTTATGAGTATGTATGTATATAAAAAATACAAAAGAAACACACTTGTTATTTGTTTAATTTTTAATTAAAAAAAAGTTCTTTATACATTTATTAAATATTTAGAATTTCTTCTTTTTGTTTAATATTTTTAAATTTATATATATATTTTTAAATTTAATAATACATTTTATATTCATAGAATTACTATTATAATTATCTGTAGTTTATTAATAATGCCTAAATTTATTTTTACAAATTTCTATAAATAAAATTACCACATTTTGTTGCATTGAAAATGAATTGTTAAATCTGCATCGCAATGAATATAAAGTAAACCAAAAACAAATAATAAAATTTGAATGAATTTAAATATGTATTAAAATGGAAATCAGGTAGGTTATTTTAATTGCTGTTGCTGTTGGTGTTATTGTTTCAGTTTTAGTTAATTATGCAATATATTTTTGAAAAGATTAAATGAAACTATTATTCAGTTTATTAAATGCAAACAGGAATTTATGTATGCCTATAGATGATTTAATTAACAATTATTTCAAATCATATAGACATTTGGGAAAAAAAAAAACATTTTAATTTATTATCCATAAAAAGTGTGCGTCAATATGATAGAGACACTGCTTAAATGTTGTTCATAAATAAATATAATTTTTTATTCACTTAGTAGCATAAAAACAACTGAAGTTTTTAAGCTCTGCAAGAGTTATAATTTTTAAAAATTTACATTTAAAGATTTTTAATTTTTCATGTTTATCACTTTGAAGCACAGTTTATGCAAAATAATTTTTTTATAAAAATATGTTTCATGTATATATTAGATATTGAATTATTGAAAAGTTCACAGGGTTGAAAAAATAAATGAATTAAATTGACTTAAAATTAATAGAACGTTGAACAAAAAGCTGATTTGCAAAAAAAAAACGTATGTAAAACTTAAACTAATTATGAAATTATAATTTATTGTTTTAAATTAATTACTAAAATGTATCAAAAAATTATATTATGTATTAAATTGTACTCGTGTTTAATTAGTTTTCGTTTTTATGTTTCAATTTTTTATTAATAAAAATTATAAGAATTTGTAAAATATAAAATTATAGATTTAGTTTTCTTAAAAATAGAGCCTAAAGACTAAAAAGTACCACTTAAGATTTAAACTATCTAAGGCCTTACACATACATACATTTACAAAAACATACAACGATATTTACCGCCTGTTCCACGATAACGAAACATTTTATGCTTTCGCACAAGCAAATTAGAATTAAAATCAACATTTTTGCATTCGAAAAAACGATGACGAAATAAAGAATTGTTTCGTCATCGTGGCAATGGCCGTTAAAGAAAAGATTTTTTTTTTATTAAAATAACTGCAAAAGCAAAATTGATTAAATTATAAATGACGCCCAGAAAACTTATTAATTTACAAAAACAAATACTTAAAATTATTAAATTATTCGTTGAACTTCTAGGAAATTAAAAAAAAATATATATATATTATGTATATACTCGTATATATATATTTAAAAATTGTTTGCTTTTCTTTTAACACAATTAGGAGTAAAGTTTGTTCGATCAAGTCTTAAGATGATATTTTTTATCTCATCCTAAAAAGTAATTGTCTTTAATAGGGGCAACGAATATATGTTTCCTATAAACCACACTAGGGATTTTTTCATTGGCATTATTCGAAGTAATTACAATGATTAAAATTTTAATTAACATTTAATGTCATTGATTTCTGTTCAATTACATTTGTATTTAAGATAACTTCTGATCCCACCATGGTCTCACTCTGAAATTTTTATGGTTTACTCATCAAGCAACAATAAAAAACATGTGAATTAAAAAAAAAAATAAAAGACACTATCTGAAAGATTTTAATAAAACTTTTTTTTAATTAAAAGAAAAAAAAATTTGGTAAAAATTTGTTTTTTTCATGATTGAAATCAAATTAAAGCGTATGAAATCCCCTTTAAAATCAGCTATTACTCAACTTCCTTAAATTAGAATATATCCTCAAGCGCATATGCAAAAACGCGACATTTTCCCACTTTTATAACTGTATAGCTAAAAAGCCCCCCCCCCCCCCGGGGGCACTAATTGTCATTGCGGTTCATTCTAAAAGCTTTGACGCTGTGCTAAATGGGGGCACCAGACGCCAGGGTTCCTTGAACCTTAATCTGGAAGAATCCCATTCTAATCCACGGTGGAACAGCATACGTCAGGGATACGTAGTCGGGAGGGTGCTTGGCCGTTACTAAGCGAACTCTGGATATCAGTCGATTTCCAGTTTCAATGTAGACTTACCCATGCATAAGGAGCTCTGTGTGGGTGGACAACGCTTTCTCCAATAATGGCCTAGGGAAGAATTCAGAAGGGATGGACAGGAATGACTTGCAAGCGTTCCCTAAATGTTCTCTTATGGCGTTGAACCGGATAGGGATGGACAAGAAAGCCTCGTTAGAGGTGGAGAGGTTAATCTCTTTAGGAACTCCGGTAGCCACTGTCCAGGGGAGGATATCGAAATAGAATGACAAGGAAACCTCGCAAGGGGTGGACTGGTCAGTCTATGGAGATACTCCTACGGCTATGGAGGTAAATGTGGATGAATTGGACGCACTTGTCCCTGTGGGCTTAGGTAAATCCTTTTCGGAAGCAGGCACCTCAAAACGTTGAGTCGTAGTCTCTACAGCTCATGCCTAAAAGTAAGAGGCTGAGGCAGAAGAGGAGACGGGGAAAGGAAAGAAGCTGACACGGCAACGCGCATTGTGTGTGAATGTCCAGCACTGGCTAGCATAAGACTCAGGACCACTAGTGGAAGCCATGGGGGACCTGAGCCTTGAACACATGCTAGCAATTACTAGAGACTGCGTGATGAGAAAGAAGGCCGACAGTTACCAGTCGACAGTCTGAAATTACTAAAGTCAAGATTAAGGGCTGGTTGTAGCACATGACAATGTAGCAATGTAAGTAGGTTGCCGTAAATTACATTTCGGTTGCCTGTAAGCATAGAGGAGGGAAGGGGGTCGAAAAGGGACCCTTTATGGAAGTGGTCTGCTTCGATATTCCCCCTACATTACATTACATACATAGCTAAAAAGCTATGAGATAATTATTTTTAATTATATTTGGATTCACAGAGTCAAGTAATATGAATAGAGTTTCAATAAAATCAGTCATTTTGAGTGCCTTGTTGATTTGACGTTGAATTGCCCATATGTATATTGCCTTATTAAATGCAATTTTGTATGATATAAAATGCCAAGTTGACAAAAAAATGCAAATATTTTACATTCCCCTTATAGAAGTGCATACTAAAGAGCACATGTGTAAGGTAGAGATTACAAAAATTTTAAAATGTATCAGGAATTACGACGAGCTAAGCTGATGCCATATTTTGTAATTCTCGTAGCTAAATCTATCGCTAAAATTATAAAAATGCACAAACAAATTACGAGTATTATTACAACAACACTCATAATTTGTTTGTGCATTTTTAGAATTTTAGCGGTAGATTTAGCTACGAGAATTACAGAATATGGTATCTCATTTTGTCCAGACGAAATTTTTGTCCAAATAAATTTTTTGTCCAAATAAATTTTTTGTCCGGACAAAATTTTTTTATATGTGGTTTGATATTTCATCTACGGCAGTGAGAGAACTGATTTTGTTTGGACAACTCTCAGCTTAAATAATTTGCCACCATAGGATCCGGCATACGTTGTACTTTGTCGTACTCAACTGAAATCAAACTACCAACGGAACAGGTTGACACAATAAGTATTTTGTTGACGGATTTTAAATCGGAAAAGAAAACACTTGAGAAGCTTTTTTACACCATTTTATATTATTTAATTTATTTATTCTGTTTTTTCCTGCTACTCAACACAGAAATTTAATTTTGAGAGAGAGAGAGAGAGAGAAACAAAGACAAACCAATTTATAGCTCTCAACGTATACATTATAAATTACATTGTGAATATTACAGCTTTTATTGTGTTTTTTTACCAGGGTTCAGAATTTCTCATTTATGAGCGTTGACATATCAATATTTATGATATTTCTAGTTAAATGAAATTTCAAAAATTTTATATTTTTTTACGGTCATAAATGAACAACAAAAACTGCTCTACGTACGACCACACATCAACGAGTGTAACTTGTTTTTTGAGATTACATACATGAACGGTGAAAAATGGAGAATATCCCTATTATTCATATGTGATAAGTAAAAAATTAGCTCATTCTCATTAATGATCTTTTACATAAATGTTTGTACTTTTGTATTTATGAAGGTTTCATTTATGAGTTTTTAATAATTAAATTTCTCAAAAATGAGATTTATAAACAACTTTGTTACAGCATACATAAAAAAAAAATATTTTCACCAAAATAAAAGTGTTAATTGGTTTCGCATTAAAATTTAATTAAATAATTAATTGATTTAATTAATTGTATACTTTTGTTTTTTTATTCCTTTTTAAAGCAAATATTTATATGAATCAATTAAAATATTAATTGAAGTCTAATTTAATGCTAATTAAAACCTTTAAAAGGTGCAAAAGCATTTTTTTCTTTATATGCCGGCTGTTGCACATTAAAAAATTTACACATTTATGCGAATGCTTAATGCGAACATTTTTCTACGGTTTTTTTTCTGACAGATTAACAAAATTTTAAATTCTCTTATATGTGCATTTGCGTAAAAACAAAATAATTTTTGTCATTTATTCACTTTTGAATAAAAAGGAAAAAAATAAATCTTCTCACTCACAAATGAGGAAACACAAAATATTTTCTGGTCTCTCACACATGTATGGAAAAAAGCAGAAAAAAGTGAAATGTACATAATCACACAAGATTGAGCAGTCAGTGAGCATTTGAGAAAAGGCCGTTCTATTTAAGACCAATGAAATTATATTTAATGAATGTCCAGCCTTCTTTCTTGGTGGAGGCATAATGAGTGATAGATAGACATATCTAATGGGTGATACATTTCGAGGTACTTTTTTCAATAGCCTTTTTTGACTGATCACGAGTGAGTCGTGTCATGCTGTCATGTTATTTTTGTTTAGCATTTCATAATGGAAAGACTTACGCCTGAATCGCTTCGCTATATGGGCTCTTGAAAAGTTTCAAGAAGATCCGACGTTTTCGAGGCACATTTTGTTTAGCGATGAGGCCCATTTCTGGCTCAATGGGTAGGTAAGCAAACAAAATTGCCGCATTTAGGACGAATAGCAACCTGAAGAGATTCAAGACCTGCTACTTCATCCAGAAAAAACAACGGTTTGGTGTGGTTTGTAGGCCGGTTGAATCATCGGTTAATTTTCTTTGCCAGTGCGAACGTAACCGTCAATGGCGACCGTTATAGTGATAACCGACTGTTTGATGCCTGAAATTGAAGCTCGTGATCTCGGCGACATTTGGTTTCAGCAAGATGGCGCCACTTCCCACACATCACATCAATCAATGGATTTATTGAGAGAACATTTCGGTGAGCACATAATTTCACGTTTTGGGCTGGTCGATTGGCTACCAAGATAGTGTGATATCACACCGTTAGACTTTTTTCTGTGGGGGGTATGTAAAGTCTAAAGTTTATGCGGACAAACCCGCTTCGATTCAGGCCTCGGAGGAAAATATCACGCATGTCATTCGCCAATTACCAGTCGAAATGCTCGAACGAGTCATCGAAAATTGGAATCAACGGATGGACCATCTGGGACGTAGCAACAGCCAACATTTGATAGATATAATCAAAAAATACATGCCATTAAATTTGAATTGTCTGTGATTTTTTTTTTTTTTTTTTAAGTAGGGAACCTCGAAATGGTTCACCCTTATATAATAAACATGATAGCATCGCCAATACTTCTAACAGACAGAGGATTAAAAATATATCATAAACAAAGAATACAAGATGAAAAAACTTTTGCATAATTATTTTTTACTGCACGTTCGCTGAGATAAATATCTTAAGTATAGATCTTATGTAAGGACCTTGAAAGAAAATATAGTCGTAACCTCTTTTTAAGTTTTTAAAGTTGGTTTTTACATCTTGAATTAGCTTTTTCTGATTTGCTGAGAAATCGCCCCTTTAAAGCAATATAGGCATATTAAAAAAAAAATCCAATTTTTTTAGTTTTGGAAGCAAAAGAGTTATTTTGTATCTTTTTATCTTAAAACAAAATCCTGCATTATATTTCAAGATAAACCGAAGTTATGCGCAACACAAACCACAAAAAAAATTGTTTGAAAAATATTAACAGTCTTTAGGCAAGTTTCATGTTTTTTTTTTTTTATATAACTACATTGCTTTAAAGGGACTCTATTTTTTTGCTCCCTATAAAAATATTTAAAATATCTAAAAAAAATCTTATTAAACTAAATAAATTGAATTAACATTTGATATAAAATGAATACTTTTCCAAGGGTTGTTTTGTTCTTTTTTCTATAAAATAAAATTAAATAAACTTATATATAAAAATTATATAAAAAATGGCGCTTTTATCTTAGCGCCTGTTAAATTATACACAAAAAAGGTTTTAAAAAATATACTTATGTATGTATATTTGTAGCACCCTCCATTTAAATTTCAAGCACACTTGTGTTGTCCTAAGTTGTTCCTTTCAAACAGGAGGGTCATCCAGTTGATTTTAAATGAGCTAAAATTATGAGTGTGTGTATGTGTGTGTGTGTGTGTGTGTGTGTGTGTGTGTGTGTGTGTTGATGTAGTCTTAATGAGTATTAATTAATTTGTTCTAAATACATTTTTAATACATTTTCCATTTGTTTAACATACTGTCTTTAA